>JAUESI010000007.1:2084286-2095037 GCA_032275145.1 Synergus laeviventris | reverse complement strand
CAAAGGATTTGACGAAAATTAAAGTAATTTCACAACACCCGCTCTAAAATTGTAAACCCTGCTATTTCCGTTGTAAAAGTTGGCTATTTTAAATGGTAAATTCAGACATTTTCTTTTTTGCGTGAAGTTATTTCAAGGAATTTTACAAAACTTATTGAGATTCCTGAAATTAATCAAGAATAGCAAAATAGCAAAATAGAAAAAAAACTAGCTGTGAATTCGATCTTCGATGCTTCATTCATGATGAAGTTGCAATTGCATTCTCTTCCTCATAGAGGAAGCATTATAACGACTTTTTAAATATAAAAAAATATATTTAATTCTTTTTTCTCTAAGTTATCAATCATTTTCTATATTCTTGCATCAACTTTGAATTATTTGAAATATTTGTTGTGCAAATAAATTCCATCAAATTATATGTGCCTAAAGTTTTGAACGTACAAATGAACGAAATATATTTTCCTAGTTCTATTTTATCAAGAAATATTGTTCCTACTAAAAATAACAATAGAAATAACAAGTTTCTCTCATACAGAATTACTTTAAACGCAAATGAATCAATATTTAAACTATTTTTCTAGTTTAAAATATATAATCAATACAAAATACAATTGATTAGAATGTTGTTTTAAACATTTATCAAATGAGGAAATTATAATTAAACCATTTTTAAAATGATGGAAAATGTAAGGACTACAAAGCTTTCTTTATGAGGACGCAAAAAAAGAAAAAACGGGGTTTGGAAATTTTTTGAGGTAGAAGGTAACAAAGGAAGAAGGTACGAAGGGCATGTTTCGTGCCGAAAGTGGCAAGCAGGACGCTTTGAATTTGCGATAGTAATTCCATATCACTGCCTCGCACTGGAGGCGAAGGAGGAGGAGGAGAAGGATCAGGAGGGGCAGATGGCTCGAGTTTGCAGCCAAGTGGCAGCGGGCACGCGCCAACCGAGTCGAACATCTGCCACTACTTCCCAAGCATACAAGAAAACCACCGACTGCAGGCAGTTTCTTATTTCGTATCTTTTCCACCCCCTCCCCTATCCACAGCCACCGAGTATTCTTCTATTTTCTTTCTTCCACCAAAGAACCACCCCCGTCACAGCAAACCTCCGTCCCGAATTTCCACAGATGTTGTATGCACGCCATATTCCGGGCTCCATGCGTATTCTCAGCCCGCCCTTTTCACTTTTTGCTTATTTTCCCCATCATCTCTTTTCTTTATTTTTTTTTTCAGAAGCAAATCCGTCCTCATCTTCGCGACTCTTCGGTTTAATAACCAAGCGATTTTCGAGCAGGCTTCACCCAGTAGTCGCGAAGAGTCCACGACAGATGCGCGAAACCACGTGTATAAGCTTCCAGGCAAGATCAAAATCTTTGGAGTGAATGGTCGCGTAATGGACGCTTTGCAGCTTGGAAAAGATTTTTTTTTATTGTTGTGAAGTCGTATTTTTCATTTAAAAGGTAAGATAAGACTTTTATTTGTTGCAATGGCTAAAGAGGACTCTAAATTCAAAACTTTTTTTTTGAGATGTTAAGAAGCTTTTGGGTGTAAGTTCATACAAAATTAATTAAACTTAACAGGAAGTCAAAATTGATGAACTTTTTTTTTTAATTGTTAGGCCTGTCTTGTACTGCGTTGAAAAATGAACATTTTTCATCTCTTGACTTTTTTCCACAGCGTGCGTCATTTTACTTAAAGTTTGAATTTTCGGAAATTGAAATTTCGGAAAGTTGCTATTTTCGTTAATAAATAATTTCGGTATATTTAAGTTTCGTGAATAAACATTGTCTATAAAGATTATTTTTATTAGGGAATTTGAATTTTCGGTAATAATTTTGATAGTATATTTTTTCACATTCGGGATTTTGGTTTCTCGGTGAAAAGATGTTGCCCCAAAGTGAAATGCCTCATCAACATTACAGGAACGATCAAATGAGAGATCGTTAATGGATCACATTGCAAAGCGCAGCAGGCATAACAAAGTTCATTGCGCTCTCAAGACTGGCTTTGCCTTTATATACGTTAAACTTTAACGTCGATAACCCCCGCCGGCCGTGAAAGTAGTAAACATTACACTTTTCATTCCATGAATATTAAAAAGGTCCATCATGGTCATTGTAATATGCAAAAAAAGAAGGCCAAATATGTAATTCACGCTTTTTAATTAATTAATAATCCTCTTTCGCAAATACTATAAATTGGCTCTGAAAACAACTTTCCTGATTTCAACTATTCCCTTTTTAGACACTTTTCAGCAATGTACCAGAAGTTTGGAACGTTCACAAGTGCAGAAATTTTGGTGGAATCCTGGCAAGTTCTGATCTGGACTACAAGAATTAAAAAGGACCCGACAAGGAACGTCACGCTCTCACTGGTATAAATACCCCAAGTATGGAAAACTGGTCAATAACCCGGCAACAAGATTAAAAAATATTCTAGATTCGTTATTTGTAGTATTTGATTACTTAATTAGTTCATGCAAACAAAAATCCTATTATAAACAAGAGGTATTAATTATATCCAAACAAGTGGTTTTAAGGAATTTTTAAAGAATTTCTAGGAATTTCAAAAGATACTAAGTGATTCTAGGGAATTTAAGACAATGTCATATGATTTTAATTAATTTAAAGCGATTTCAATAGACTTCAAGTGTTACTAAAAAATTTGTTATTTTCAAGGCAATTTAAAAGATTTCAAAAGATTTTAGAGAATTAGAGATTTTTTTAGTGATTTTTGGGAATTTAGGAATTTTAGGAGATTTTAGGAGATTTTGCAAGATTTCCTATTGGATTTTAAGAGAGACATTTGAAGTGATTTTAAATTATATTTAAAAACGTATGTAAATATTGTAAGGGATTTATAATGATATTAATAAATTTTGAAAGCTTTTAAAAGTATATAAAACAATTTAATTGCAAATAATTCAAAAAAGTTTTAAGATTTTTAAGTCATTTGTAAACAAATATTTTTAGATTCCTTCAAATCTGTTAGATCTCTTGAAATCATTTTTTTCTGTAATTTCTAATTATTAAAAATTATTTTTAAAATAATATAAAATATCGTATTGATTGTATTTTAAACTAGAAATGGTTTTAAAATATTGATTAATTTGCACTCATTTGAACGTTCAAAACTTCTGTTACATTCAAATTGTCGCAGTTCTCAACATTTCTTTAAATTTGTATAATCTTCCTTATTTTCTATTATCATAAACTTCGAAAACCTTTACTGTTATATATAAGATTAAAAATTGTACAATCTTTTCTGATGTGGATGAACATATTAAAATATGAAATTATCAATTAAAATGAATGTTCGCAAAGAAACATTATATCCCCATATAAATTATTAGACATACTTTCTTGAACCTGGTTCTTGAAACTTGAGTAAGAGCATGCGTTAAATTTAAAATAAGTGAAGTGGAAGGGATACAGGTAAGATCGCAGCGAGTCGAGGCTGGTTGATTTTGCATCGAGTATCTGTACCAAAAAATTCCTCCACGTGAAACAAGTATACCCGCCATACGAAGTATAATAAGAGAGAAAGACGACACGCGGTCCATAAGCAGACGGCCGCTTAATTAGGTATCGCCTAAATGGCAGCCTGCTGGATCCTTCAAATAAAAATGTCAGAAAGCAACAGATGGCTGCGGATGCTGCCTGTCTCTTTGTGCCGGGCACGTGCCGCGTCGTACTTTTATGCCAAAACCCTGTTACTGATCTCCTCATGTATCTCGAACCCGCTTCTTAACTCAGACTCGCAAACTACTAATATATATAATAGGCTTTTTCTTTCGACCCGACTTTTCTCATCAAGGAAAACGTCCTTCTGCAAGATCGATGGTTAGATGCGGGCGGACCTCTACATATCATTCAGAAAGTACTTTATCTTCTGATATAATTGCAGCTCCCGCTTTTTTTCTGTCTGAAGCCTAACAAGGTTGTCGCGTTTTACCAAGAAAATTCAAATTACACGTTTCTTTTATATTCACATAAATTTATTCATTATTCGTTTTTTGCCAACAGATGCATTAATTCTTCAAGGTTGATTTGATGTTTTCATTGGGGAAGTACACCTTAATTTTCGAGATAAAGTGTGATTATTAATGAATTAAATAATTAACTGTGAATTCGATCTCGGGTGTTTCATTTAACTGTATGTATTTATATTTTTTTCTGCTCAATGTTGAGCAATTTGCTTCTTCATAGAGGCAGCATTACGATTTTGAAAATTGTAAAGTTCAATATTTTTCAGAATATTGAATTTAATATAAGAGAAATAAATCTTTCATGATTCAACCTTGAAAAGCGAAAGAAAAATTTTGAAATTATTTGAATTTTGGTTTTTGAAGAATTATTATAGATGAAAAACTAATTTTTCAAAAATTATAAAACTATAAAAAATTGTAAAATTCAATATTTTGAAAAATCCTTTGGCACGTTTTGAGATATTGGTTGTGCAAATAAGCCCTACAAATTTCAGCAATTTATCTATACACACACACACATATACACATACAAAATCCCGTGCAGAAATTCGAAAGGGGTTCTATTGGGGATCTGGCCAGTTTCCCGTATATGTTTTGGTTTGATTCTGATCTCAAAACTCCTACTAGGAAAAACTGGTCAATACCCTATCAAGATTAAAAAACTATTATGGATTGATTATTTATAATCATTGTTCACTTAAATAGTTAATTGTAGGAAAAAAATCCGATATTTCAAAGATATCAATATTTTCTAAAGGATTTCAACAGATTTGAAGTGATGTTAAGTAATTTAGATCGATTTCAATAAATTTTAAGAAATTCTAATGGATTTTAAAAGAACTCCTGAGAATTTTCAAAAGCTATCACAAGATTTAAAAATGTCCAGACATTTTAAAGGATTGCAAGAGATTTTTAGAGATTTTTAAGTAATTTTAAGGTATTTAAAAAATTTTAAAAGAGTTTCAAGATTCGCAAGTAATTTTAAGATATAAAAACTATTTTTTCATTCTTTAAAATCTGATAAATATCTTGAAAACTTTCGAAAGGATTTTAAGAGATTTTGCAAGATTTCCTACTGGATTTGAAGAGTACGAAATATTTGAAGAGATTTTAAATTGAAAATAGTTTTTGCATTTTCAATCATTTAAAAACGTATGTAAAAATTGTAAGGTATATTTATAATGATATTAATAAATTTTGAAAGCTTTTAAAAGAATATAAAAAAATTTAATTGCAAATAATTCATAAAAGTTTTAAGATTTTTAATTAATTTAAAAACAAGGAATATATTTATATTAAAATCTGTTAGGTCTCTTGAAAACTACTGAAATTTGTTGAAATTTGTTGAAATCTCTTGAAACCATTTGAAATAATTTGGAATTATTTGAGATCACTTAAAAACTCTTGTAATCTTTTTAAATCTCTTTAATCTATAGTTATTAAAAATTATTTTTAAAAATATGAACATAAAATGTATAATGCCGAATATTTATATATTTAGGATGAATACCTAGATATTCAGGATGAATATATTTGTAATTCAACTTTTTGACTATCTAGATGTTAAGTTTGAGTATCCATAAAAAAATATATTAAAAAATAATAAGAATATATTTCTACCTGATGTTTGGGTTTGACGTATTAACGAGATATGTATTACTACTATATCGTTGCCCCATAAATGCCTAATTATATTAAGATATTTTCATTGAAAATAAAAACTCCGACCAGGGCCTCGTGAGAACCCTATTTTAAATAGGGCTACATGGGGAAATTTCTACACGGGATTGATTAGACATTTATCGACTGAGGAAAAGTTAATTAAACTATTTTTAAAATATTGGAAAAAGTAACGGCTGCAAGGCTTCCTCTATGAGGTAGCAAAAAAAAAGGAATTCCATGTGTAAATAATCCGAATCACGTGAGAAATGCAAAAATAAATACCAGATACCGAATTTATTGCACCTATTGTAAGTTTAACTGGTGGAAATATGACCTTGGTCAACAGCAAACACTTAGTCGTCATCTGGTTGTGAAAATTCTTGATAGTTATCTGCAATCGTAAATTACCTTTCAGAAAGGTGAGTACTTGAGAGTTCTCCAGAGACCAACAGGCTTATGAGTATATTATGGTCAGTTTCCCAATAATACAATGAATATAGGAGGGCAAGCAAGCTCAAACGTATTGCGGAGAATATCTGTTCGTGGGGTCCAAGGTAATTCCCATTCCTCTTCCCCACCCCCTTTACAGAGTTAAATTAACGTTCTAAGCTTGGCGGCAGTTTAAAACAGATGTTCTGACCTTTTTTACGATCCTAGTTCTGGAAACTCGAAAAAAAAGAAAGGGAAATAACTAAGAATTTTATTGACACCGAATGTTCCGGTATTTGAAAAATGTAAATTATTTTGAAGACCATCCCCCAGGGCCAGACCCAAGGCTGTAAAGATAGAAAGTCGTTGAAAAAATTGTGACATATTGCTGAATTTAATATCCTTTGGGAGTAGGGAACAGTTGCTTCCTTTTGAAAATAAAAACCCAAAGGAAATGAATAATAATTATTTGTGGTACCTAAGGTCTCTCTCTCTCTCTGTATAAATTATTAAATTTCATGTAAAGTAATTACCGCAAACATAATTTGCATCGTGAAATTCGAAGCTTAGAAATCAGAGCGTGGTTTACTCGTACCGGCACGAGCCACTCAACGTCAGAGAATGTTTCAAATTATTAATAAATAAAAAACAGCGAATCGCTAATAAAAAGACTCAAGAAATCTTGTTTCTCGATTCAAGTTACAAAACGATATTTCATGTCATATCGACTTGTCATTATTATTGTGCTTTTTATCATAAAACAATCGGTCGGCAATAGTAGTATTCTGGTATTATTACCTTTTTGAAACTTGAATCAGATTTTTTATCTTCAAAACAATTGATTACAAGACCAACGAAAGGATAATTATTTTTATAAAAATACTATAGTTTTTAAAAAAAAATGTATTTATAAAACATTGAGATTTGACGTTATAATTCTTTTGAAAAGGTCCGAGCAGCTGGCACCTCCACAACGGAATATCAATATTTATTTTATGCCAAAATCCAGGCCCTTGTATTTTTGTCAAAAAAAAAAAAAAAACGAAATTTTAGGTGTATTTATACCAGTATTTTTCAAAATTGACAGAGGATTTTAAACAATTTCAAATCAAAGGATTTAAAAATATTTTAAGGGATTTTCGAATTCGAAGTATACAAAATAATTTTTGATTTCGTAAAATTATACAAATATCTTTTTACTCAAAATCACATAAAATAATCTTATTTAATCTTATTTATTGTGTTAACAACGAAAATAATCTAAAGATTTTCAAATTTGGTACATTCACCCAATTTGCGCAATTTTTAAATCAATCAGGTTTTCGACAATAATGTACGTTCGATACAGGAAAGATGTTTTTCTTACTTCATTTAAAAATAATGTATTCTAAAATGCAATGATAATTAGAGAAATAAAGTTAAAATGAATTAGAAAAATTTTTTATAACATAGTTCATGTCTATAAAAAGAACAAAGATCGCCGATAGAAGGCATGTTAACAAACCGGCGATATAGCAAGTCTGGGAGCGCAAATTACAGTAATTCTGACATACGTGTTCGAGATTTTTCCCTTTGTCAGATATCATAGATAAGAAACGAGTCGTTGTATCGCGAGTGGCAAAGTAATAAAACAGCAAACGCATAGGAGTGAATGGACCTGTTTCAATGCCATGATTCATTATCGCACTTATCGATCATATTATATTGAATAACGAACTCACGCTGAGAAAATAATTTGTAAAGTCCACGTATCGATTTAATGAAATATGTGATAATTACAGTCTCTAATTGGGTCAATTCAATTGCAAGTTGAGTCAGCAAAATCTTTAGACGAATATCATTTGACTTTAATAAAATAATACGCACTTATCATAGGAGGAAATTTACAACTGGCGCTATTCGGCACCAGTACTGCTTCCCGTGCAGAAATGTTAATGGTATTCTGATGGGGTTCTGGCCAGTTTTTCCCTAGTTCTAGTGGGGCCCTGATCTGGAAAAAAGACAAGGAACCCCACAAGACGAGTCACGCTCTCAATGCTAAATACCCCATCAAGATTTAAAAAAACTATTCTGGATTATCAAGTTATTATTTTAACGTTTCGAATGGGAAGATATAGAGGCAAAAATCTTCAACCTGTCCAATAATAATAAATTAAACTTAATAGGATGGCGGTGAAATCTTAAGAGGATAAAAGAAATCAATGAATCAAAGTAGGAACTGACCTATGCTAGAAAGAGGACATAAATAGAATTTAAAGAGAGATTCAGACTCGAGTGCCGGGAGCGTGACTAAAGTCAGATGAAAAATATGGGTTTTTCAGTCTCTTTTCTCGAGGAAAACAACATCGACACCTTTCCTTTACAAATCAAAGTCACATAATCGAGTTTCAAGAACGTGGACACCGTCACTGCAATAGTTTTGCATTTCCTCCTCGGTGGGGATCCAAAATCATGGGACAATGGCCGACAAAGGTCGACTCTGAAAAAGCTTGAATGGCCTCATTCTTTGCCCGCTCTTCACTTCCAAATACCAATTCACGGGCCGGTTCTTTTGCGCACTGCAGGTACGTTCTGCACCTATATTTCTATACATGTGTATATATATATACCGGGAAAGAAGAACCTAGGAAGTGTGCAGGTTAATGTGGTACGACGTACGGCAATGCGTGCACAGTAAGAAACAGCAGGATCAAGCAATGTCCATTGTATACAACTACACATATAATACTGGGCGAGTAAAAAATTCACTAGGTCTCTGATGAATTCGAGGAAAATCTACAATGCTGGGTTTGTCTCTTCGAAAAACTGTGAATGGGATTCTTTCAGGCCCATTTTTTCCAGTCAATTATTGCATAGGGAAGATTCTTGGAAAAAATTGTTTGTCTAAGGAAGGACACTGGAAATTGTAAACAACAAGTATTTTCTAGACTTAATTCTTTCTCGCCTTTTGGAGAAAATGAATAGAATAGGGGTTTATAAATCATATGCTCACAAACAAAAGTATGTATTTATTCCATATACTCTTCATTCACAAAATAAATTTGTACAATTTTTCTCTCTCAATCGAAAACATCGTGGACTTCTGCGTGGAAAAATTTAAAATATGTATTAAAAAAATATATAATTTACCGAGTAATTAGCAATTAGATGTGCCATTGCTGAGAGTGTGTGAGAATACAAGTTCAGATTGTATATAACTTCCCCTCAATTTTAACAAGTATCTTTTTCATATAACAACCAAGTTTAAAAATATTGCTCGAAGAGTTATTTACCTTACGTAAAATGCATAGGTTGTTTGAATTCTGTAGAATCTGCCTGAACCAGGGAAAACTGATCAGGATCCTATCAGAACCCTATCCAATTTTCTGCACGGGTAAGTGAGATATGTTACATATCGATCAAATCTTGCTACCCTCGATCCTCGACCTTGTTCAAGAATTCCAGAAACCTATAATTTTTTCACCTATCGTGAGTGACCTCAATAGTTGTCCTAGTCCCATAACCGATCATTTCAAAATCACCCTACCCTGACCGAGTAGACTTGGAGGGAAAAACACAATTCGTCATATGTGGAGAATTTTCTAAGCTATAAAGGGGACTCAAAAGCTCGATACAGGTTTCTTCTCTTGCGTACCCTCGTTGCGTTGTCTGTCCCCTTCATCCTTGAATAGCTATAGATCTCGATAGCCCAAGGGGTCCCAAAAGAGAACTGAAGAATTTCAAATCGCGAGGGGGAGTCTCAACATTCACGTCACTCACATATGCAACCTAGATTCAAGGTATATGTAAATGTAAATGTATTACGCATTTTGAAAAATGTATTTTTCAGTGCAAACTTCGGGGGCAGTTTCGAACAGATGAATTCTCCGATTTTATTTATTTATTTTGACGCGCTGATTACGAATATGATAGTGAAAATTTGCGACTAGTCAATTTTCATGGCGAAACAAAAAAAAAACCGTGAAATTCATGATTTTTTGCTTTTATCTCAGTCAATATGCAAATATTTAAACAAGTATTTTTTCTACGAGTTTCTACGATTTTTTAATTTATTTAAACCCCCGTTTTTTGACGTCTTCCAAATTGGAACGCACCCCAATGAAACAAAAGGCACCCCTCTTTTTAAAACAAAAAATGTGTATTTTTCGATTTTTAAGGTCTTTTTTTTCCATGAAATTCGATGTATCACTAATTTATTTTGGCGTAACTATCAATCGTAGATAGAAATATTTGACACAACAAATGTGCAAAATCGATGAGATCTACAACTTTTGTTTAGAATATTTGGCGATATTGTGCGTATTGGATTAAATAAACGCAATTTGATAGAGTAAGCTAATTTACATTTCAAATCACAATTTCCAAGACTGTAAACTTGAATTCAAAAACCTTTGGAGCAATCAAACTTTGTCATTTGATTGATCCTTAGGAGAATCACTTCTTCGAATCAGAATTATTTTCCTTGAAGTTGAAATAAAAATCCCTTCAACTAAGAAAGCAGGGATCTAGATTCCATGTATAAATATGTATAGAATTGCATGTATAATGTATAAATGAGTATATTCTACAAATCTAGATTCTAAAGGGGGTGAACTAACTTAGGCATGCGTATACGCGTGCTTGCATACGTGTTTATGTGCGTGGCACCTACCTACCTACCTACCTACCTACC
>JAUESI010000007.1:2052974-2067139 GCA_032275145.1 Synergus laeviventris | reverse complement strand
GCCCAATTCTGCGAATCCACTATCCAGTATCCACCCACCAAATCCAAATAAACATGTTTAAACTTTAAACGTCTCTACATCTGCGCAAAAGTTGGTAGACCTGAAAAACTGACCATTCTCGTTGTTACGAGGTAAAATTTGAAATCTGCCGATTGCTCAAACTCACAGGCTTGCTAATTGTAAGTTTGTAAAAGATGATTCCTTTATAGTTCCTAACGAGCACAAGAAATTTCTTTTTAAATTATTAATTTCATAGTAATAGATAGATGAATCAAGGGATGAAAAAGAATTGTTTTATATTTTAGAAATAATCAAAGAACTTCAAAAATTCTTATAAAATTAATAGAATTTCTTTTTTTGTGTTTTAAAAGTAGGTCTGCAAAAATCTGCAAGCAGCTTTTCAAAAATTGAAAACTTGATTCAGGTGATAAAAATCGTGTGTTTGATGAGCACAAGGTAGGCACAGGTTCCATAAAAGTAATCTTTTAAGCGTTAACATTGGCGCGGGATCAAGGATACTATAAAACGAGGCGTCGCAATGGAACGCGGCATAGTTTGATGCAAACGAATGACGGTGCGCGAATGTGTATATCCTTTTTTTCATTCGAAAGAATCCTCCAGCATCCTCTCCGAGTCGTTTAGTATGCCGCGGCACGTCGGGTCATCCCGCTCTCTTTTAGTCTTTTCGTCGAGTGCCATTCGATTCACCAGGGGAAATAGGAATGGAACGAGGGTTGATCCTCCAGAGATTCCCAGCGAAAAGATAACGCAGAAGCGTGAAATTCTAAAAATCTAAAACTACACTCGACTCAGACCCTATTCACCAAATCTAATCTACCGTGATAATTCACAAATCTTGTGACTTAAAATAAAAATTTAATTTTAAATCTAAATTTAAATATAAATATAATAGTCGAGGTGCTCAAATTACAAGGACTAAGGTTCAATCTCGAGAGTCCGAGCAAAATGAAATTTAATGTGCAGAGAACATTTATGTACCTATAAAATTTATATTGCAAGTTGGAAGCTTGTATAGTGCATCTAGAATCTGGAAATAGAAACTTGTCATTTGAAAGTCGAAATATTCTACAACAAATCAAAGAGCGAAGACTTGACTTCACAGCGATTTATTTACAGAAATATATAGAAATAAATTATACAAACAAAATGACTTCAATTAAATAAAGCTGACTACTCTACAATCGATCCAAATTCGGTTTACTTATTATATATCGCATTAGTCTCTGATTAATTAAAAACTATTATAAGTGAAATATTGATATTTTGAAGATTAAAGCTTATTTGCAATAAATCCTCAACTTTAATTAGCTTAATCATCTTGAACAACATGCAAAATAAAAAAAATTTTCATTTAACCACCTCTAATAGTCGAAGTAACTCTACCTTACTTACATTTAATGAAAGAATGAAAAAGATATTTCTTAAAGGAGAAGTCTCGTGCGACCAATGAACTCGACCATAGGGGAATTTAATTCTTTCTTTCAGGAAAATCAGAGCTGAGCATTTTCGGTTCCTGGTCGCACTAGAAAATTCAATAATATATCGAATTACAATATTACGTCACTGCATTTAACATGAAGGTACTGTAGTGTAAAGAGTTTAACCAACGAGCTTCTTCTATTCTCTTCTTCGAGATCGCATGTCGTAGAATCGTCTAAAAAGTCGTCACGCATCAATTCCCCAACTTGTTCAAAAGTTCTTGAATTCTTAAAAACTACTAAATGTCTTAAATGTCCGAGTTGTATATTACAACTTGTAACTGCCTAGATTTTTTTTATATCTATGAACATCACCCTCTATAAGCTTCCACTACATTCATTCGAGCTCCCACTGATTTCATTCTTGGCAATGATTTAATTACTCACTTCTACTGATTCAGATCTGCCAGTAGTCTTCTAAATTTTTTTTGAAGTTGAAAAATTGAATTCTTTCAAGGAAAAGGGGGTTATTTTAGGATAAAATTTTACAACCTTGAACGATTCAATTCAAAATAGTTGAGCTAGAAATTTTCCACTTTTTGTAAGTTTCAATCTGACTTGAAAAAATTGCCTCGTTGGCAGGCTTTCTCATATGAGTTTTCTTTTACGGAATTCCTTCAATGTCCCAGAAGTTTGATTATTTATTATTATCAAGAAAACTCTTTCTAGAAGAGTTCGGCGTAATCCTACGATCCTCGAGGTGGAGTTTGTTGAGTGTAGAATCCAAAGGGCCGTGGTTCTCCAGGCATCGTAGAGTTTTGTGAGGACGAGGAAGACGATGAGGGTGTTGTAGGAGACATTGAAGAAGAAATGGACGGTTTGGGCTGCATGCTTGAGATATGATGAGATCTTATTGGAACTGGTAGTGGTTTATGAGTCTTCTTCGAGTGAGAATGACTCGATGTACGATGTCCCTGATGTCCAGGGCCGTTGGGGCGCAAACGTGGCCGGCCAGGACCTCTTCGTATCGAAGGTCCTGCTCGTCCTGGCATTGATCCTAAAGGGCCTAATGGTCCCATGGGACTCGGTGTATTTGAATTCTCTCCTTCCGCTGGACCTGAATTGCGTAGTGCACCTGCAACTGAAATAAAGAAAACTCTTAAGTTTTACGCAATGCCCACTATTTTCTCTGCCCTACTAATTTTTTAAAAAAATGTTTCAACTTTGTAAATAAAATAAGTAATTCTCTAAAATAAAATAATTCAGATCAAAACAAACCTAATTTCTAAATTAAATTATTCTCTTAAAATTAAGATCAGTTCCCTAAATTCTGCACAATGAACAAAAATGGTTTAAGGGCTTTGATCGCTCCGTGCCTCAATAATTGTCAGCCATAAAATAATTACAAAGCAGTGATTTGTAAGACTCATTGGAATGTAAACAGTCGAAAGAGTTTCGGCAGCAGGAGGAGGATCTTCGCTCGAAGGACGCCCGCTCCTTGCAAATTCTCCCTACGACTTCGAGATCGCAGATATGACTCCAACAAGGCGACGACTGCCTTAACTGCTTTCAGCTTTGGTATCGAGAGTTTAATTTTACATTGTACGGTTCCACTCTTTCGCAAAAAAAACAACAGTAAGCGGCTTCTAATTAAATTTTGGTAATGGTTTCACTGATTAAGCCAGCCGAAAAAAAATTTATTTCCTACCTCCATTTATTTGCATACGTATTATTGTAATATTCATTCAATTACGTGGGAAGAATATTTCTTCGACAAAAAATAAACTATTTATTGAGCATACTTTGTCCACCAGATTATTTAAACTGTACATTTTCTGCATACGTATTGTGGTTTTAAAATAATATAGTCCATCGAGATTCCCTCTCGAGATTGAGCTAAAATGTATTTTTACACCAAGCGGCTCTGAGAAATCTCTTCCGGAATCCATTCACTAACTTGAAACAAATTTTGCAGATATAGGATTTCTAACTTTAGTTAATTACGGTTTGAAAATTTGGAGATTTGATGGTTCGACTCAAAGATAAATTTAGAATTTACGGTTTGAATGAAAACGATTTCTAAAAATCGTTCCCAATGTCAACAATCGGAATCTTCTTTAGATTTGTACACGAATACTACAGTTATTTGAATTGTGAAAATTTTCGACGGATTCTAGAGTTTTGAAATCCCTCCTTGAAATGTTTGAGGGGACAAAGTCCCGAAGCAGAAGCAAATCAAGAAAATTTTAGGGTGAGGAGTAAAATCTCCAGGAAGGGACAGTGGAGCTTTCGCGTGTGGCCCTTGAACTTCGACCCTGTCACTCAACTTCTCTACCGATCTTCTTGGTTCTCTTTTGCGCCCGATTAAATTCCCTTCCTGCCCTTGTCTGTCTGTCTGTCTGTCTGACTGTGATCGGACAGACGCCGGCGATGGGGACTCGAGCTAAGGATTCCAAGGGCTCTGACGAAGGCACATCGTCGACTTATTTTCTCTCCAAGATGACCATCCGATTTCGAACCCTGCGAACTACTGGCCTCGACACGATTAAAAGATTTCCTCTCTTCTGTAAATCAATTGCAACACTGAAAGGAGAAGATTGCCTTAAATCGAGACTCGAAACACTTCTTGAACGATTTACTACCTGTAAGCCAAATAAAACTTTAAATACAACCTTTAAATTTGATTTGGAAGAAATCGTGTAGATAAAATTCATTATAGTAAAATAAAATGTTTGCCATTGAATTGAAGAGATATTTATCCTAGTTGCATATATGGCGTATTACGAACTGAGAACCTTGATGTATAATAAAAAAAAACATTTGAGTAGATGTCTATCAGAATTCTAGACAAGAGGTAAATGTAAAACATAAATCATGTAAACAATGTTAGAGATGAAATCTGCCTATTACTAGGATCTGTTACTTCACGAGCAGTCATAAAGTAGCATTTAAATAAATAATTAATGGCTACAAGAACGTAGTTGGATACATTTTTCTCTGCAATAAATTCTTAATTTTAATCTAAATCTATTTTAAAATGTCACACCTATAGAATTGGATAATGATTTAAATAGTTTGCAGATTTATTTAATTTATTGAGAAGATTACAATATTCAGAAATAAATTTAATTCTAAAATGATGAAACTAAAAGAGTGAATTTGATTGTCAGTGAAGAAAGAAATGCAATAAAGTTTTGCAGCTTATTTTTCATTGTGTGAATGTGTAAGAATCAATTTCCTCAAGGCTACAATCAAATCTCGAAAATAATGAACCTTTTGGCTTGTATTTTTTTCTGTAGGTGTGTTTCAATTGGAGAGAGGGAGTCGAACAAGGGATTTCTTCGCACTCTATTCACCCTTTATCTGATCGAGAGCTTATGAGCAACGCTGTGGGGAACATTCTTGATTACTAAGAGAGCTTATCAAGCGGTCCTATCCGCCAGGAAATTGTTCGCGCTATTTACGTACTTTAGATTCGTCTTTCTTTTTCTCGAGGATCTAAAATGAGATGAAGTTCGGTGAAATAAAAAGAATCTTTCGCAGACTTTTTCGTTTTATCTTTAAATCTCTAAAAATTATCGAATTTCTTGATGAGACAACTAGATTCTGCAAAATCTTGGATTAGAAACTGAAAAAACCTCGATTTAACTTTGAAATCCTCTACTTAAAAAACCACGAAAGCTACAAAAATTACTCAACGAAACCTGCAACTGGAATCCAGAGAAGAAAGAATTTCGAGGACCATTTAAAACACCCAGCGGTTCGCAATCTGTGCACGAATGCATCAGTTCTCTTTTGTAAAAGATTTATAACAATCGAACTGAAAGTACTTGACATTCATAAAATTTGGAGTTTAAAAATAAATTAAACAGAAAAAAAATATAAACTAGCCTCTGTTTATTACTTTTGTCAATTCTAGGAGATATTTAAGAGTTCTAAATATTCATCTTTGAATAAAATAACTAAATCTAAAAATTCCTTCTAGAAACTTGTAAAGGTCCTTGAAATTTGACTAAAAAACTCAACGAGACTTGCGACTGGAATCCAGTGGAGAAACAATTTCGAGGACCATTTAAAGAACCTGCCGGTTCACAATCTCGGTACGAATCCAGCATTTCTCTTCTCCATAAAACAATAAGACATCTACCATGGCATTAGTAAAACTAGCTAGTGTTCTTCAATGCACGCAAATGTACGTAAATGAACGAAATGAACGTAATGCACGCACATGACCTTCTGCCCTAGACGTACTCTCGTCTGCTCTTGTCCTGAAGAAGAGGATGGACTTTGGCTTTACTTGGGCTACAGCTACGCGTCATCCTGCTCCTGGGAGAGCGTGGGCGAGATTCTCCTTGCGAGATAGGAGCCTTGTACGCGGGTCGAGGTTTGCTCGCAAACTCGAAGGCGAATGGAACGCAAAGATCCGCGGAATGCCGACCGTCCGGCTATTCCTGCCATCCTGTCCTGTCTTGTCCTCCTATCCTGCTGCATCGCGACCAGCGGCAACCTTCTTCCCCCTGACTTCGGTCTTCTCTCATTTTCGCGTTGCCATCCGCTGTTCACCATTCGTATACAAAGGAACCCCAGGGTTCCAAAGACTCTGAAGAAACAGGATCCGCGCGATCCCATCGTCCCATCGTCGGCATGAAAATTGCATTTGAAAATGAGACGGTACGAATAAAATCGAAAGAAACGTCGAGTTGCGATGTGATGCGGCACGATACGGTACCGCGCGGTACGAGCTGGCACGTGTCCCCGATAAATACACTGCTACTAGAATACAAGCATATCTCAGTCGACGAAGTTTGGTAGTTGAGGTACTTCGAACGAAGTTCATCTTTTTAGACCTAAACAGGTTTTATTCAATTTTTCATTTCGAAGGGTGCCACAGATGAATTCAACAGGTTTCGAGGAGGTTTATTAGTCAAGGTTTCTTCAAACATCTTGTGAACAGCTACAATTATTTATAAATATCTCTTCATTTTTGAAAATCTGCGACTCTTCTTCCTTATGAATTTTCCAAATATAAGAGCTTCCCAAATTCAGAAAAGGAAATTGTTTCAAACTGAAGACTTTTAAAGGTCGATATTATATGAAAACTTGTAAGTCAAGTAAAATGTATAAATCCTGAAATTAAGAGTGGCTGAATCGAACAGCATTCTAATTGGAAGGTACTCAAATTAAAAAGGTGTAAAGGTGAGCAGAATCCAGATTTTAAAATCTTTAAAAAAAAATAGAACAAATATTAATCATCTGCAGGTAAAAGTCTTCGAATTGCATTCCGATATGAAAATCCAACCTTGCAGGTTTTCGTTTAAAAGCGATCAAGTTTAATTCAAGGCAGTTTACAAAAACTCTAAAAAATAATTGTCTCAATCTTCGAGTAATCAACTACTTAAAAATATATTCTCTTCATCAAGACAAATTCGAACGCAGAACACGAACCCTATTTCCCTTCTTTATATCCCATTCTCTGAGGGATAATCGAGAAGATTTATGAATTTTGCTTCACTTCCGTCATAAAAAATGAAACGTATTTGGATACTGTGTGAGCTGACAGCTGGAGGGATACATATTTGTCAGTCTTGAGTTGTCTCTCTTACGTATCTATAATATTTCAAGCATAAGAGATGGATATGGGGAAAAAGAAAACACTGAGTAAAGAAAGAGTAAAAGTCAAAAAGAGAGAGATGGAGATACATCAGACACATAAAAGGAGTCAGAAGAGGGACGAGGACGTGTGAAAAAGGAGTCAGGAAAAGAAGGAGAGAGGCACAAGTTCCAAAAACCTAAGAAGAGCATCGATCGCAGCTGCCACCTTCGCTTTGCACCTGCTATTATTCACTCGCTCTGACGACAACCGAGACTCCTTTCTTTCTACGTAAACAGGTACATACGTATACTACATATTAAAGTACCTGCAGACCACGTATTTGCACGTCATTCTCTTACACACTCCCCTTTATCTTAAATTCTCCACGTGCATTTCAAAGATTCGCAAACACTTCAAAAGTTAGCCTTTTTAATGTCAAATTATATCTTAAAGTTTAATTACAAGTATTGAATTCTTCAAGAAATAAAAAAAAATTAGATGGTTTAAATCCGGCATCTCTGTTTAAATATCTGAACAATATTTATAATTATCTATTGATTGTTCAAACGGAAAACAAGCCACGAAATGTCTAAGGGTTGTTTTAGCAAGTTTTAAATAAGATATATTATTTTAAACTTGCATTAGGTATCAGTTTTACTTCTTGTTTTTAAGAGCATAATAATTTTTAATGCAAGTTCAAAATATTGGATCTACACTTAAAATTGTATTATAATTTATTTTATGAAATATTAAAACTTATTTATATTAAAATTTTTTTTAATTGAATGCTAAGATTGTTGAAAATTAAATATTCTTAATATAGACATATCTTCTTAATAGAGACATTTTATACATAACACATTTAATCACTTTATCAATTTTTAAAATTCAAATACTCATAACTTCAACTAAAAACTTTTCTCTTGAAATCGGTAGAATACGTGGCGTCTTATTTCCTTTGATAAACAACATACACCTATTTAAAATGAATTCAGCCTATTTGAATTTTGAATGATTACAATTTAAACATAAAATATAATTTGAATGCAAAATAAAGAAATTCCATATATCTGTAATGCGAAAACAACTTCAAGTGGTAAGATAATTTTATAAACTGAACGTGAAATGATAATAGAAATAAAATTCACGAAAAAAAACACGCGACAACCGAGCAGAAACATTGAATGCTTCAATTTGGACTGACAATAACCGAGTGACGTAGGAGCTTCATTGTGGAAAGATAGAAGGGATAATTGTAGTTTATTATAGCTCACATTAATATTAATTATACTATTCGTTTGAATTTAAATAAGTAATAAAAAACATGTGCACGGCGCAGATTGGAATGATTGTTGAGGGAGTTATAAAATCTTCTTGAGACTTGAGACAACAGTTGTTGAATAACGAGAACTGAACGAGAGTCCCTAACGAATTGGTAGAAGGGCGTGTGATAAAAGCGTGAATCGATGCCTTTAATCCTCGTCGAGTCTTTGGTCGATTCCCCTTTTGGCACTTGGTCAGGTTCTCAGGGGATTTTCAAATACGCCCAGTCTGCGGTGATCCCTAAAGCAGCATCGAAATTCCCTCGCGAGCACATGTGTGCTCAAGTGATACGAACATTACCCGGGGGAAGGTAAAAGTTCGCGAGGGGGATTTTTCACGACAAAACGTCCTGAAAAGCGTTGTGACTCACTAATCTAGATTAGGGGAGTCCCTTTTGCGCAAAGTTTTCATTCTTTTGCACAGTGGCTCTTTATTCAGCTTACACCCAGTGTTTACGATAATATTTGCGATTTTAATGGTTCAAGAATTACGTTCTGTTTTACGAGGGGCTTAAAGTGAATGCTTTGCGTAAAAATATGGGGTGATATTCCAATTTAAGGGTGCTTTGAATGTAAAGGCATCGAGGTAATTAAAGCACCAATTAAAACCTTGGCAAACTATGTAATTGATGTTAGAAGCAACAAAAGCAAGTAAAAAATTACTAAAAATATTTATTGCTTTCAATAGGTGTGCAAAATTTCTTTTTTTTTTAACTTAAACCAGCTTGAAAGGTTGAACTAGCTTGAAAACTTTAGCTTTAGAGTTCAAAGGAAATACTTAAAAAAAATTTTCAAGATTGTTTTGTTAATTTCGTTAAACGCTAAGCCCAATAAATATTTTTCCCACAAATACCGACGATATGGTGTTGTTTGGATTGCGGGGAATGCAGGCGTTAAATAGCCGTTTACTTTTTGGGTTAAAAGCGTTAAATGTGGAAGAAAAACAACAGATGGATACTCACCATACTGCGAGTTCGAGTCGCTGGGGACTATGGAAGAGTGCGAGGGGGAGGATGAAGGCGACAGGTGACCAGTAGAAACTGAGTTCTTAATGGATGGTGGATGCAGTAGAAGCATCCCTCTGCCCTTGCCTCCTACGGGGCCACCTCTACGGGATCCTCTGGGTCTACCTCGTTTGCTAGTGCCTCGAACACTTGGTCTCATCCGCACCCCGGTACCCACGCCGAATGTGAAATGATGACCCAGTTTGGCCACTTTCGGTGGTTCTCCAAATTGAGAAGGCAGGCGAGAATTTCTGAAGTCTGACGAGGATACCGGACCGTCGACGTCGACGACAAAGCCCTCATTACTCGTTTCATCCTACGATATTAAAAATTTATAATAAAAATATAATTTATAAAGTCCAATATTTAATTATGTTTGTATTTAATTACTAATAATATAAATAACGAACCTCCGACTTTACTGGACTGCTTGGATTCCCTAGGTCATTAATAAAATCGGGTGACAGTTGTAAATTTTGATGATTATTTTGTTGAGAATGGCGTTGAGTTTTGTTCACAGGAGTTCCTGGTTTGCTGCTCACTGCCGTTAATTCGTTTATATTAAAGATGTCATTCTCTTCAAAGCATTGCTTTTTTGCGTCACTCTATGTAAAGGACAGACATTTTACAGTTTTGATTATTGAAGTTAGATGCAAATTTTTTCGCCGTTAATTTAATAGAGAATTTAAATAGTTTTCAAGTAAAGTTAAAGCTTGATGTTTAAGAATATTAAAAGCACATTTTTTATTGATATTTAATCTAAATTTTATAATAAATACTAAAAATTGGACAGAAAAAGAATCTACATTTTATCTCTGAAATCCTGTTTGTAACAATTCATTTCAAACAAAAAATATATACTTCTACAACTGATTAATCGCTAATTAATTACAATTTAAGACTTGTAATTTCTAAACATTTTGCAAATAAAATTAAAATTTCTTAGATGGAAAATTATTTGTTCAAATGCCTTTAACATTAAAAACAAATTTACTAGCATTCCTTGAAATTTTCTTATCGAAATTACTTTCAAATTAGTATAGTACTCAATTAATTTGAAATAAAAATATTAATTTTTTTAAGCGACTTTGAGAAGGAAGGAATTTGAAATAGGAAATCAATGCAAGAAGAAAGGATAAATAAATTAAATAAAAATTAAATGAATGAAGTGGCGAATGAAGAGGTATATGAAGAACGAATAGAAGCGGCGGATTGTGCGTAAGTCTAAGGGCGCGGGATTACCTTGACCGGAAGCGCGGTTTGCTTCCTCTTCCGGTCCCTCTCCTTGTGGTGTAGGTTTAACTCAAGGCGAGTCTCCTCCGAGTGCTGCTTTCTCTCCTCGCTCCGTTGACTGTCTGAAATATACGGACACGGACGCGTACGCGAGGGCAGCTTATTTCATTACTCGTGCTTGTTATTATTATTCGTTATTAGGACATTAGCATAAGCTAACGAGCATAATGTAATTGCGTGCGGTATGCATGCCATCGTCCTCATCGACCGACCCTATCTCCCGATGCACTTAAGCATGCCCAATGAGAACTGGGCTCATCGTTACATTTGGTAACTGTTCTAGAACGGCCCAATTTCGTTCCATTGAACACTTTCAAATCTCGAAATTCGAATTACTTTCAGAAGACATCCTCCAGATTCGGGAAATAGAGTCAAGTTTCTTATTATATTAATAAAACCCCAACGAGAAAACTTGAATTTTCTGACAAAAAAAAATCTAATTATGAAGTTGAATTCTTTTTAACTACCAAGAATTGCAATTTCAACCCTTTGAATAGAAATTCAAAACCTTTTTTGACGAAATTGGAAGAAAATTATAAAATAAACAAAAAATGAAGATAAGTTACCGTATTAATTAAATATTTCATACTTTGGTTTAAATTTTTTTTTCTAATGAAAGATGACTTACATTTCGCTTCGATCTCCTCGTCGTCGAGTAAGAGAGAGACAACTTCCTTTGGTTTCAATGTGTCTGGCTTGAAATTGCCTCCACTGATGACCATTCGTTGAATCTATAAATTAATTAAGCGAATTAGTGAAATTTTAATTTATATATAATATATAAATTAGTGCAATAATAATTGATGACGAAAATTTGTTGATGAGCTGATATTTTAATTCGGAAAGAGTGTAAAAAAGAATTAACGAACCTCGCTCTTTTCTCGAGCCCTCTGGAGAATTCTCTCCTCTATGGTGCCTTTGCAGATCAATCGATAAACAGTGACCTGTTTGGTTTGACCCAACCTGTGAGCGCGATCCATCGCCTGCTGATCTACAGTTGGATTCCAGTCGCTATCGTAAAATATCACCTGGAAACAATTTTTTATTCAGAATATTAAACTAAAGAAGCATCTGTGGATTTGATTAGAAGAGAATTTATGGAAATGCAATATTCTTTTCCTTTTGTCTTTGCAAGACTCCGAAATATGTTCAAATGTATCAATTCTTTTAGATTTGAATCTGATTGTAAGCATAAATATTTTAGTTTAAATCTGAAAAGATCAGTAAACTTTATAAAACTCATTGCGTATTCGTGACACATTTCGATTTGAAATAAGTGTCTATTAAAAGGAGATTGGAACGCATCATATTTCATGAAGCGTGGAATAATATCGGCCTTATTGAGGCGGACTCTTGGCCAGGCACGTCGTGCCTCTGAATAAATCAGATTTGTTGGATCAATGCTATATTGGATATTGAAGAATAAACTTATGGCTTATGGCAATTCTTTATTTCCAGGAAACGCATGAAAAAAATATACGACATCTTTCCTCCTTTCTACTCCATAATTTCTCACGCGACAAATCTTTCTTTCTCTTATCATTAAATAGCTTCAAAAAAAGACATTACCTTATAAAAAAAATCTCTAAATTTTGGCAATAAGTTTTTTTTTCAAAACTAGTAATATTGGGAACAATAAGTTTTATTTCCAATATCATATTCGAGAATTCTCTACTTTTATAAATGTTTCTTTTTTTAATAACAGAGGAGTAAGAGCATTTTATCTCTAGTTTAATTAAATTTACGAAGGAAGAATTAAAAAAATACAAACCGTGTCTGCGGCCGTAAGGTTAATTCCCAGGCCTCCAGCTCTGGTGCTCAGCAGAAAGACAAATATGTCCGCTCTGAAACATGAAAAGTGCAGATTTAACGTGCGAGTAACTACCATGCGTATTTGTATGTAAATGAATTCGTTGTCCCAATGCGCACTTGGAGGATTTCCAGAAAGAAATCCTTTCCAAACCTCACAGCAAATGAGTTTGAAATTCAGGCAATTTAAAATATGAAATATTAATCATTCAAGTTAAAAAATATTCAGCTCCATCGGGAAATTAATGATTATTTCAGTTTTAATTATTGAAATTAAATCAAATCAACTGAAAAATATTTTTAGATTGACATCTGACTACTAAATGTTTTAAATACCTTTTCTGGAAGTCTGCCACCATGTCACGACGATCAGAAATTTTCGAAGAACCATCGAGGCGCATGAAAGTATGCTTTCTGTGATACATGTATTCCTAAAAAATTAATTTGTTTTTAATTAAAAATTTACAAGAAAATGTAATCAATTGTATAGAAGTTTTTTTTGGGGGGAAAATTAATGATTTTTAGAAATACCTCTAGTAAGTCGATCATTTTCGTCATTTGGGAGTAAATGAGAACACGGTGACCTTGTTCCTTAAGACGTTTCAAAAGGCCATCCAGGACAGAAAGTTTACCAGCGTCTGTTACCAATGTTTGCTTGTCTAGAAAGAATTAAAAAATATCTCGATCGTCACCTAAACTTTGAAAGTTTAAAAAGTTGAAAGTTCAACTTTTATTTTTAATTCTTATTATATTATAATAGTATAAGCATTTATACATTATATATTTGAATAAGAAAAAATACCTGGAACGATGATGTTTGACCATCCGTTAATTGGTGTGCAAGCCATGAGACCACCTGGTTTCTGATAAGAGAACGTAGAAGATGTTGAGTCTATCCTAGGGCCGATTCTTCCTTGCAAAGGTGTTAAATTCAGAGCTCTTTCACATCCCAACCACAACACAAATTGACCGAAAAGTCCACCACAATCTTCATGTCTCTTCCAAGCACAAGATGCTGCACTGCTACTTACATAGAGTTTTTTCGGACTAATTTGAACCTAAAATAATCATTAAATTCAGCCAACTAATTTCAATTGTATTCACTTGACTTGAAATGAAGATTAATGATCAGGATCTCTTACCTTTGGATTAGTGTCACAGACGAAAAAGGGAACAGAAGTTTGTTGACAAAATCTTTGGATAGGAGCTCGAGGCGTGTGAGGATGTTCAGGTAGCAATGGCAGTTTTGGTTCCTCTCCCGGCTCTGTTTTAACCGTTGTCAGCGCTCTCTGTAACTAAAAAAATTATGAACTTGATTATATATTTATTGTAGATACTCACAATTTACTCATTTTTTTTAATAAAAATAAATATACCTTTAGTGGATCTTTCAATGCCTTGCTACTTCTCAATATCCTGTGTGAAACAGTCTCAGGCATAGAGTGAATAGAATGAGCTGTGTGAGTGTAAAAAGCTTCGCCTTCGAGGAGTCTCGTCGTAAAGATCAAATTCTCTTTCACAAGAGAAGTTGCTTCGATTTTCCTTGTTAAAACCGCGAAGATATTCACAGGTTCTGGAATTTTTTCGTTGACCCACCAATCTTCCCAGTGCCGCTTTATCCTTATTTGTTTCTCCAAAATCATTAAGTGACAGAGTCTATTTAAAAATATTCAACAATCGTTATTATTATTATTATTATTATTAT
>JAUESI010000007.1:2040043-2052874 GCA_032275145.1 Synergus laeviventris | reverse complement strand
TTATTATTATTATTATTATTATTATGAATATTATTCTACTTAATTAGTAGAATAATATTAACAATGATTGAATCTACTAAAAAAAAAGAGAAAAAATAGTAAGAGGAAAAACTACCTGTGGAGAATTCCGGCGACAAAGATTTTGTTCAATTCCATAGGCGATAAGTTAATCAACCGGCTGAAGGAGAAACATGACGGATCATTTTCTTTGCAAAAGAGAGACCTATGAATGTACTCCGTCGCAAAAATAAAAAATCTGTTGTAAAGAAGATGCTTTTTAGACGGTAGGGTTTCACTCAGAAGGCCTTCGTGGTATAAAAGAACTGGCATTTCGAATGATTCGGCTTTCATAAACAAGGGCGACCTTGCGTCTCGACGTTCAAAAAGCTCCGGATGATTGCAAACCTAAATTAAAAGAATATTAACTTCAATTAAACCCTGAATTTGTAAGATTCAAAAATGTATCTTGAATTTTTATTAAATAAAAGAGAAGATTAAATTAAGAAGAAGGCCTACCTTACGGAACTGCATGACTAGATTCATCAGATTCGAAGTGAAATTTTTATCGTTTGGCATAGTGTCTCCTCCACTGCCTGTGTAATGAAGCAAATCCTCTATTCTAATCTTTTTCTTTAATGCTGTAAAAACAATTGATATGATTAATTGACCATAATTCATAAAGACAAAACTGGAGACAAATTTAAAGAAATTTATAAACTTCCTGTTTTAAAAGAGGTAGATTTGTAAAGAAAATTACCTGAGTAAAGTAGTTTCTGTCGAGTGGTGAGTGGACAATATACCATGACTTCGATTTTGTCTGAGAGCTCGTTCTCCACGTCCTTCTTTATCCTCCTCAACATAAAGGGCTTCAAAATCATGTGCAACCTCGACAAATGCTCTTTAAAGAAAAGGTTTGACAACATTAGTTAAATACGAATTTCTTACTTTTTCGAAATGTTAATTCATAAACAGAAACTCACTTTCATCGATCCCTGTTTTGTTTTCAGCGTGACTTTCAATGTCTTTAGAAAACCACTCATTGAATTCGTCATGGGAATCAAATAAAGTTGGCATGATGAAATGAAGCAGTGCCCAAAGTTCTGCCATGCTATTCTGGATTGGAGTTCCACTCAGTAGAAGTCTGTTTCGACAACTGAACCCCAGGAGTAACTTCCACCTCATACTGAAATTTTAAGTATAATTTATTTTTTCTTTTATTTATTACAAATAAAACATTAAATTAAAATGTTAAAACACAACTTTAAATTATGACATAATAAAAAAACAAACCTGCTTGTACTTTTGATAGCTTGTGCCTCGTCAAGAATCATATACTGCCATTTGATTCTGTTAAAGTATTTGTAATCAGTAATTACAAGTTGGTAGCTAGTGATCACAACATGGAATGAAGCTTCTTTCGTGTGCAAATCTTTGGTATCCCAGAACTGTCGGAGGATCTTTCGTTCTTGAGGATTTCCCCAATAGGGCACAACTTTAAAAACTGGGACGAATCTCGCCATTTCTTGCTGCCAATTATGAAGAGTTGACGCTGGCGAGATGATCAGAAATGGTCCCCAGACAGCTGTAAAAGTTAGAAATTAATTCTCATTTCTAAATTAAAGTTTACTTTTATTATTCGTTTGTAATACTTACAATACTTTTCAGCCACATGACAGAGAAAGGCTATAGATTGCACAGTTTTTCCTAAACCCATCTCGTCTGCTAAAATCCCACTAATACCCTGTAAAAAAAGACAAATAAATTTGATATTTTCAGATTAATATAAAGTTTTGATCAATCTAATAATAAATACAAACCTGATCGTAGAGATTTGCTAACCAATTCATTCCCTTTAACTGGTAGCCTTTGAGATTCCCTTTGAAAATAGTAGGCTGAGGATGCTCCATATTTTCTGGAGTATCGCTCAAACGTAATTCCTGACTTCCTGTTGAAGCGTCGAACTGCCTTGTTCTTGCTCTTTCACTATCGAAGGCTTCTGTCGCATTTCTCTTGGCTTTCTGTTTCATACTATCACTATAATAATAAAAACATGAAGATTATTCGTAATTTTCTGCAGGAACTGCTTCACATTTAACTTTATTTTTAATAGTTTTACCTATCGTAGTCATCGATTCCTATGAGTCTGGGATTTTTCTCCTCGTCCAACTGATTCAAGATACGCAACTGTTCTTCAGGAGAAGCTTTTCCTAATTTTCGAGACATAAAATGAGCGTAAAGCTCCGTCTGAGTGATGAGAAAGTTTAGTTTCCTTTGTTGGCGCTTCGCCTAAAAATCAAGACGAATATAAGAATTAATATAGATCATGCATCATATAAATAATTTTTTTTTTCAATATCATTATAAATACCTCAATTAACTCGACGTCCATTTTTCGCTGTTCTTCTGCTTCTTTTTCCAATCTTCTTCTCGTTTCCCTTTCCACTCGATCATAACGTTTCCAGTAAGATTGCATCTCTCTCGTCAATCTCTTCGCACGCCAAATAGTTTCCTTCATATTCTTTTGCGACTAAAATTCAAAAGTAATTGATCATTAATATACTTTAAAAAATTTTTAAATGCTAGTATCAATGTACATACTAGCTTATAGAAATTACCTGCATTGCTTTTTGTCTCCAATACTTCATACAGTGTTGAGCTACTTTTTTACAACTAATCAACATTTCTTTGTGATTGTTAATTTTTGCTCGTTGTACTTTTCCAAGTTCCTTTTTGGACATCATTATCCAAATTTTTCTTCTTCTCAATGCCATCACTTCAGGGCTTTTATTATTGTGTTTCTTCCTACCACGTCCTCGAGGTTGATACTTCATTGCAGCTTCCAACTCAGCCTCGTCCAACTCATCGTCCCTGAGTCCACTTTGATCCCAATCATCCTCCGGATAATTACAACCCTAAAAAATGTTTAAGTTAACCAATAAACAGAGAAAATACATACAGAAGAGGAAAAAAATATATGATAGAAATTTAACAATGTCGATTTCTTACTCGATCACCAGAAGACTTTTGCCTTGCTCCTTTTTCCTTCTTAAGCTTCAAAGCTTTCGTATCAGGTCTCCTCTCCTTCTTTTTCTTATTTCCGACTATGAGCTTTTGGTGCTCTGGAAATCTATCGTAACTTGACAATAATCCAGCACCATAATACTGATACTGAATGTTCTGCAAAAGATACATAAATTTAGAAAATTATCTATCTGATAAGAGTTGAATTTAAATTTAATCAATGACTAGTCGTACCTCTGGCTTTTGATAAAACCGAGCTTGATACTTTTTCCGAAGAATGTGAAATTTCAGCATTTCCTGAAAATCATCCTCGGTTATTGGCCCCTCCGTATCAGATTCCGAAGATGAACTGTCGGTTTCACTGAGTAGAACATCTTGTAACCATCTTCGCTCCTCTCCTACACTATTCATATTATACAATCGTAGCTTATTAACTCTTTCCTCTAGAAAATAGTAAGAATATTATTGCATAAACCTACAGACATAAATTAAAAAGCGTATTAATAAGATTAGTAATTGTGTAAAACATAATAAAAGACGAACCTTCTTTCTGTGTTAACATATCTTCGAGATATGTTTCAGATCCATCGGATGATTCTGACGATTCGTTTTCCTCGTTGCTAAAATAAGAGAACAAAATTATGAGATTTGGCAAAACTTGAGAGAGTTAAAGGTAATCAATTTTTTTAAGTACCTCGCAGGATTGCGGAAAAGATCGTTTATCTGAGTCAAGAAAGGCTGAACATTAACGCTGCGCTCTAATCGCTGCAAATGCAACGGAGCAGCCATCTCGGCTTCTAACCCCATCATACGATTTCGATCACTCATAACCGAACCTTAATTAAATCCTGGAAAATAAACAAATATTAATATTAACCAATATTATTTAAAATTGAACCAATACCTACAAAATGACTCAGGAAAATTTTTAATTATTCGTATATTCTAAAAAGAAGATATTTACAACTTGTCACTTTTGTTATACAATTTCCTTTCGAATTCAATTTTATTATGTGGATCCTTTGAGTTAAATTTAAAGTTCTTTGATTAGGTAGTTTTAATATTTTATTTTATAATTACAATGACTTATCATTTATTTGAAACTCATCGACTGAGAATGTACACTTGTAAACCATACCATAATATGTCTGTTACAATCAAAATTACAAACTGCCAGGCTTGTATTTAATCTTTAAAAAAAGAGCAAATGAAAAGCTCCAAAATAACAGAAATTCGAGACTATAATAGCTCTAATACACATTTTAAATAAACAATCTCGCAACTATTTTTGCAACCACAAATCTTCAAATAGTAATCCTAAACTATTATTTTATAGCTATAAACCTATTATAAATTTAAAAAAAAATGAAGAGATGCTTAGGAAATATTCGTGCAATTCAGTAGTATATTTGGAATAAAAATTCTGTTCAGAGCGAAATAAACTTGCATAAATTGAAAGCATGTTTATAAGGGGTACTTATTGATGAAGGATAGCAGACCAAACATGTGCTTGTTGACCCCAAACTGGGGTCAATGTTGTAAAAGAAGTTTTTCGTAGGAAAATTAATACACGTCGTGCAAGTGCATTTATTAGAAAGTTTGGATTGTGGATAATTTCATTACATAAGGCTAATGACATGTCGAATCTCTAGAGCGTGGTTATATTTACAGAAAATATTAAAGTTTCGATTCACCTTCTGCTTGGTTAGACGCAGCCCGACTTATTTCGCTGGAAATGTGGGCGCGGTCGCATCGAGAGAATTCTCCTTGTTCACATTGAAAATGGATATATCGGTCGAAGGGAAATACATAATATAAGGCAGCCACAACGCAGACATTTGGTGTACCATAAAGCCAGGGCAGGGATAGGGCATTATTGTTGTCCACCATTTTTGTTTTCATGAGATGGCGTGCCAATCGTCGTCCCTCTTGTGGCCAATTTCTGAATTTATGACTTCCGACATTCGAGTTATTTTCCTTTAAAATAATTGCTACAATTTTGGAAGTAATTTGTTTAGTTAGAACGAATTTAAACTAATGGGATTAAAATCACAAGGTAGATTTTCCATTTGCAATTTTAATTAAGGAAAAAAAATTATTAAGGTGGAAGGAAATGTTCGCTGATTGGTGAACTATTTTAGCGGTAAATTTTAAATCTTATTTTTAATTTTAAATGTTTTTCCATTTGGACGGTGATCGACATGTACAGAATGAAGAGTTTCCTTAACTTTAATCTTAATTTATTAAAAACTTATGTATACAATTCCCTTTCTAGCTTTCATTAATTAATTACATTTTATTTTCCCAAATCCATAATAATAAAGAAACTTGCTTTCCCCCAACAAGCCTCAGAATTTGTGATTTTACAAATTTCTTATACGTATGCAGACCGAATAATTGATTTACAACAAATTCCCTTTATCACGCAAAAGGGATTACAGAATAATTATCACCTTTAAGTAGCTCAGATTAATCTCATAATATACAAAGAAAGATATTTGTCCCTTTTTTTATATACTTGATAACAAAGTAAAAACTTCCGAAAGATGGAATAAATTACATTCGTTAGATGAAAAAATGTATGTTAGTCCTTCGTTAAAGTTTAAATTTCTTATGATATTAAAAATCAACAGTTTTGTTCATTTCAAGTCAAAAAATGAGTGATGGAGTATTTTTTTTAATAAAAAATGTTATCACTGGCGTTGAGCTGCAGCTTTTTGTTGTGCCTGAATGAACTCTGGGTAGTCAATAAAACCATCTTTGTTTGCATCGTCCATCCCGAGAATTGGATCGATAAGGGCTTCTAATTCTTCTTCTTTGAATATTTTTTCTCCTGGATCTGGAGTGTTAGGATCCTTATTTCCTTGCTCTGTAAAAAATGGATAAAATTAAGAAAATCGATGATAAAAATGTTTGGAAGCTAAAAAAAGAAATTTATCTAACCATGCCAATGAATTAGTGATTTGATAAGTTCACAGCCATCCAATTTATTGTTATTGTCAGCATCGTGCATTTTAAAATAGTGGAACTGCAATTCTTGATCAGTCATTTTACTTGTGTCCATTGGAACATCCATGTGTTCTTGAATATGCCTGTTTCACAAAACGAAAAAGTGTTAAGTAAAACTATAAATATTATTCAGAATTTAAAGATACTTTCTAAGCATCAATTTATTTTTGCCTACTCTTTTTCCTGGGCGACATTTGCATTTAGGAGTTGTTGAGGTTGGCCGTGATTGTGACCGTGACCATGTCCATGACCATGCTGGGGATGTTGTTGAACTGGCACATGTTGTTGAACTGGTACATGTTGTTGTTGGGTTGGTACCTGCTGTTGTTGCATTGGTACCTGCTGTTGGTGCAGTGGCATCTGCTGTTGGTGCATTGGCACCTGCTGTTGTTGACCATGCTGCATTGGCACATTCTGCACAGGCACTTGCTGATACTGCAAAAATATTATAATCAACGAAATTATTGAATGCTTGCTTTTAATTTCAAGATTTATAATTTCGGACTTACAATCTATTTGATAAAAGGAAAAACATAAACTTCATCTCTATATGTTATTCGCACGAAAGAATTTATTTTCTAACAATAAGCAGTAAAAATTGATTTATGATATCCTACTCTGAAATACGAGTTCTTGGATTCAAAATTTTGAATACTGCATTAAATTGCATGACGTGAAAAAAATTAATCAAAAGAGAAAAATGTGAATCTTTGATTCAGCCACTTAGGAATCTTAAAAAAAAAACTTTGCAAAAGCAAATTTTTTTCTTAAAGAAAATTTTTGCTAATATGAAAATTGATTAACAAGAATAATAAACGTTTCCCAAAGCTGTGAATAGTAAAAAATATATCAATTTTTATTTATAAAACCTCCCGATAATAACCATATGTTTATCAATTTTGTCAACCTAAAAATTAACCAACCTGTTGATATTGTTGAGGAGGGACTCCGGGGGCGATTCTTTGTCCCTGGCAATTGAAAAATTGCATTCCATAACAAGAAACAATAAAAATCCACAATGTTAAATCCATTTTAATGTATTTCACTGATGTAGATGTGTGTTGACAAATGTTAGTTGAATTAACTTATCGTAAAAAACTGTGCCCGAAGACGGGTCATGTATGTTTGATGTAAAAATTATTTACACAAATTTTTAACTAAACCGGTACCGTGTTTTATACAAGAGAAACTCGCTTTTAAAAATCGGTTTCATGTGTGATCGAAACACGTTTCTTGGTTATCCACGCAACAAACCCGAAAACGACCACAGGCACAGGACGCAGAGGCGGCCACAGCGAAACCGACCGATCACACAGCCAACACAGACTCAGGTTAAAGCCTGACGTGGACGTGATTTTGAATATCCGTGTCAATCCGTGTCGTGTACAAAACAAAAGTGGGGGTGAGGAAAGAGAAAATATTTGTTTAAAAAGACTAAAAAGTAAATAGAGTCATTCACTGTGTATTTAAAACTATTGACGATTTTTATTTTGTAAAATATTCATACGATTTATTGAAAAAAAGGCAAAAACTCTTCAACTTTTCTAAATATTATGTATAAAATTTAGACTTTTAGGTTAAGTTAATGGATCAAGCTGGAGGGGCGGAAAATTTGATTTCAGCGCCGCTTCTCCCGCTTGTTTGCGGGAATTTAACGAACTAATTGAGTTCAGCTCAGCCGACTTAAGCTGAATTTTTTATAGACTTCATATCTCCAACGATTGAAATCCAATTTACCGCATTTCTTCATGTCTAAATGTATGTAAATTTATCATTTTTAGTAATAAATAAAGAGGCTCAATTGTTCGCGACTCCCTGAAAACATTAATTTTTGCTGGAGGAACATTTTACGAGGAAATCAAAGCATGCGAGTTTGTAACGTCCCCAGCAGTTGGCTTCAAGGGATTTAAAAAAATGTAAGTATACTTACACTTTTATATATACGCGAAGCTTTTATTTTCTTGTGTGTATTTTAAATTATTTAGAAATTTTATTGTCTTCGTTTTCGTCTTTAAATCCTAGAAAAAATTTTGTTCGTTTGGAAAAGTAAAAAGCCGTTTGCTTTTCCTAGAATTATTGCTGAGTGCTCTATTTATTATTTAATTCTTTGTATAATAAATTATAATTTTGGCCTTTTTGTATTATTTTTTAATCTTGATTTAACGAGTTTAGCCATCATTTTTTATAATAACTGTAATATTTTGACTTTGGGAGGAGCTTCTGGAAAAAAAAATTTTTCAGTAGCATTCTGCTGATATATTTTTAATAGATTGTGTTTTATATTATGACTCGTTTTTTTAGCATTTTTAAGAGCTGTGTATTTCGTAAAAGTCAATAAATATATGATTCATATGAAGGATGGCTTTATTTCTCTAAATCTATTCTCGAATTCCGGTGAAGGATAATTTTAGTGAATTTGCTCCGTTGACAAATTAATGCTTTGTGGATAGTCTATGTGTTTGGAATTAAACCAAGAATTTTCTATTCCACATTCTTGTGTCATATGTTTGTTGACATTATGATAAAGCCAAGTTAAAAAACAATCGATAAATATGAACGGAAGCTTTAATTCTGCTTTAATTGCTTAGATTTTAAAATTGTCGTGGATTTTTAACTTTTATACTACACAACGAATTCATGCAATATAATTGAAATACATCCATTTTTTTAAGTATTCACTGTTTTTTTATTTAACTACAGAAACACGAAGAAAATTTGATGGAAAATGCCCGCTGTCTCGAAGCATCGCAAGATAAAAAGGCCGACTGTCCTTATTAAAAGAACACAATGTCCCAGAAACCGACCCCCAAAAGTTCGCACTCCATGTAAGTTTGATTTTTTTATACATATTCCAATTTTTCAGTGAAATGATTATTATTTATATTCTAAATATGCAATCTAATTATGAATGACAATTGTTGTTTCAGCATACGAAAAATTGAAAAGCAACAATCATTCGTTAGCCAGAGCTTTGTCTCAAGAAAAACAAGAGAGCCAATCTCTTTTTTCTCAAAATGTAGCTCTCGTAGCTCAAGTTCATGACTTAGGATTTGCTTGCAAAAGACGAGATGTAAGTATATAAAAAATTTAATATATATATATATATACTAAAGATTAATTGATCACATTGGATTATAACTTTAAGGCTAAATGAGCACATTTAGATAACCCGGGTTTTTTTTCTACAATTTTAACGTTTTCAAAAAAAATAATAGTGCACACCCACAGTCATCCGTATTCACGTTATTGATGGCTGTGCACTATTATTTTTTGAAAAAGTAAAAATTGTAGAAAAAAACCTGGGTTATCTAAATTTGCTCATATGGTAATTACCACAAGAATTTAAATTTTCTTCAACAGGATGTAATCGTCAATATCCTAAAAAATGCAAAAGAGATGCTTAAGATGGTGGTCACTATGACTAACTGCCTAACAAATACTATATCATCTTGCCAGGAATTTACTACCAATCCTTCAAATAGTTTTCGATCGTCGACACATTCATCAGGTAGTAAAACTATTAATTATTCAAATAAACTTTAAAGTCCTAAATTCATTTAATATAAAATTGGTTGCTTGCAGGACGAGATTCTACCAGGAGATTGTCTACAAAATCACCAGCCAGAGGAGTTGTTAAGCCGATGGTTAGCGGACACACGATCACGAAACCAACAATTAATTTGAGTAGAGTCAACATGCAAAATATTCAAAATGCATTAAGCTTAGCAACTATCGAAGAAGCAAATTCTTCTCCTGAGAGAAGCTCTACATCTCCATCGAGCGTTGCATCCAGAAGTCCTTCCACTAGAATAAGTGAGGCACATCCTCGCCGACAAATAAATTGCGTAAGAAATTACAATTTTATTTATTTAATTTAATCCAGTTTTTTTAATAATGTGTTTTTAATGAGTAATAAAATGCTTTTAGGAGAATAGAAGGGTATGCAGAATGCCGAAACGAATTCCGGTCGTTGTTATGAATGATGGTAAAATTTATTTATAAAATTGCAGTTAATAAATAATGAACTTAATAAGCAAGAGTTAAATAAAATTTTTTTTTCAGACGTAGATGATCATACACTAAGCAGCAGCATCAGCAGCAGAATCTCAGAGCGATTTTCTGATAGATATTCCAAACGCAAATCTAGAAGTTCGTCTGAAAATCGAGTGCAAAAACGCAGTATTTCTCGGCATAGCGTTGAGATTGATCAATTTCAAATTAAAAGTCCTCGAGTAGCTTTAAGCGATGTTTCGCGTCTACTGCAAAATTCTCAAACAGTAAACGTTCGAATGGTTCGTAATTTAATTATTTTATTAGTAAAAAAAATCTTAGGTAATATCAACTGCGGGTCTTACAGCTCTATTCCTAGTTACTTTACAATAAATAATTGTTTATTTCAGCTTGAAGAAAATTCTATGATGGATGAAACACAAGGCATTAGCTCAACAATAAATTCTCGAAATAGCACTTTATCGTCACAGAAAGAAATAGTATTCAATCTCTCAGATTCTGATAGCGATAGTGAAGTCTGTAAAATTATTCCTTCAAGACCGATGAGCAATAAATTAATTCCCGAATCTAAAAAACAAAAATCTAGTGACCTTAATAGATCAAATATTTTCAATAAATCCAGTTCTTCCGATAAGTTGAAATTGGACAAATCGACAGATTTGAATGGTAGTGTAAGCTACAAATACTTGAATCGTTCCAAGAAGCAGAAACTGAGCACAACTTTCACAAACGATGATCCACTCGAAGGATCGAGTTGGATGTTTAACGATTCTCGAGATAGATCTTCTTTAGACAGTGACAATGCATCATCTGATTCCGGAAATCCTGAAAACATTCGTTTTAAAGAATTTCCAAATAGGATGTCTCACAACGAATTGAGTTCTGTTAACTTTAGATCACCCACGAAATCATTAGATGAAACGCAAAACTCAAAACCGAAATTGATTAAAAATTCTTCTGGAGAAATAACTATGAACTTCGCCCAGTTTGTTACGAAGCATCGAGGACATTCTGTAGTTGAAGAAGTGGAAAATTTTGATGAGATGGATGATCCTACGATTATGCTGAATATTCGACGGCAAACTCAAAGGTCCAAATTCAATATCGACGATTTAAGGCTCCCGACAATAAGCAGTCCGGTTGTTACTCGTCCTGTAATTGAACCGGAAATTACAAGCACTATAAACATTGTAGCGATTAACGGCGTTCAAAAAGAACCGATCCACGACTTGCCTAAGTTGAGTCTGCCTCGTATGTCCGACTTTCCGATTCCCACAGAAGATTCACGCTTCGAAAATTCTCTTGTGTTAGAGAAAAAAGTACAAAGGAAGAGAAAAAAGAAAAAGATTACTGAAGCAGTTGTTGAACCCGAACAAATAGATCTTAAACCGGGTAAAAAGAAGGCAAACCATAAGTCTGTTGTGCAGGATAAAGATCCCAGCTCCGCGAAAGTGGTTTTGAAAAAGTTGCAAACACCGGAAAGGAAATTTTCGGAGGAATCTGTGCGTCCTAGGTATGCGGTTTCTTCATTCATCTATATTGTTAAAAGGCTTAAGCTGAAATTTAAAAATTAACTGCAAATCTTAGGAAAAAATTTGGTAATATTACTTTTTTTTTTCAGCAGGAACTCGGCAACAGCACAGGCAGATCCATCAAGTGATTCCGAAAGTAGCAACGCTAGCAGCAAGTATGCCTCTACTCGTCCTAGAAGACATAAAGCTCCAATAAACTTGCAAGAACCTAGTTTAATGAAGTGAGTATAATTTTTATTATTAATTAATGCTTAATTTTCATAATTTTCCTTATACACTTATACACTCTGGAAATTTTTTTCATGTTAATCAACACCAGTTTCAAAACTAATGGTAACAAAATAATTAATATTTGAATTACATAATAAACATTTATAGAATTACTCTACTAACTATTCACAAAAGAAACTCAGGAATTCAAAATTTAATCAGTGAAATCTCATTTCAGGAAACTGAGGAGGTAGGAATAAGAAATTCCAGTAAATTATGCTATGTGAATACAATACACGTCTAGAAAACGTGAGCGACTTCAGACTGCAGAAAATTGTCTTCGGTTTTTCATTAACTTAGCATGTATTTGCCTATTTATTGCTGACTACTATGCAATGAGTTTTCTACTCTGAACCAAATTGCTTCCACGAATCCAAGTCGCAGATAATTTCTGCACGTTTTCCTTGCATTATATATATTTTTGCTCCATTTTGATTTAACTTTTCTTTTTTACCATTTTTATTAATGGTGTCTGTGGATAGATGAAAAACAGTTTGTATTTTTTTTTCATGTAGACTCCACCGACATTAAGTTTACTTGATTTTTACGTGATTGCAGTGTTCAATATTTTTTACTGATGTTGTATTCTTTACTTCAGTTTGAAATATTTAATGGAAAGTTTAATACTACGAACAGTTGTATAATTTAAAAATGGAAATATTTGACCTTTGAATCTATAAACTTTATTCCTTACACAACTGTTCGACCAGTATACCATTTATTATTGCCTTTGATTCCTGAAGTATTTTAAGTTTTTTTTTAGATTTCCTGTCAAGATCGCAAGTTAAATAAATAGTCAAAATAAAATATGCTGTCATTTCTAATCTTTCTATCCTGATTCCTGAATCAAGAGCGACATATTTAAAAATTTTAATTCCAGGTAAAGGATGGTTTTTGAATGTTTGCGCCTAGTCCCATGGTGCTGGCACTCTAGTAGATCTCTGGTGCTGGTCAGTGGTCACTCAGGCTGGTCCAGACTGGTCCAGAC
>JAUESI010000007.1:2021389-2039943 GCA_032275145.1 Synergus laeviventris | reverse complement strand
GTCCCATGGTGCTGGCACTCTAGTAGATCTCTGGTGCTGGTCAGTGGTCACTCAGGCTGGTCCAGACTGGTCCAGACTTGTCCAGACCAGACTGGTCACTGGTAGTGGGTACTCCAGAGTCTAGTGACCAGTTGTGACCAGTTGTGACCAGTTGTGACCAGTCGTGACCAGTCACCAACTCACCAGTCCCTCCAGTTCCAGTCTAGTAGACTGTAGAGTTGAGTAGAGTACCTACTACCTGAGGCTGAGACTGAGAGTACCAGCATTCCAGCAAGTAAGTGAGCAAGTAGTCAAGTACCAGTAAACAGACTGGTCGAGACTTGTAGTAAACAGACTGGTCGAGACTTGTGTGACTTGTGTCGAGAAGAGATAGACTGTCGACACTCGACTCACGTCGATTAGTCGACGACTGATCGATACAGGTCGATACCAGTTCATGCATTAAAACAAAAATTTTTTTGGGATCAATTTTGTCATGAGAGATACAATAAATTATCGTTATATTTTGTGCAGATGATTTTTACACAAGATTAGTTTTATGTAATTAGAAATAATGGCTTCAGCTAAGGACGATGATGATTTTTGGTACGGGAGCGAAAAACGATCTTTTTGCTTCGAGAACAATGAGGTTAGTTACTAAAACATCAGAATATTAATCATGTTTTACTGAAAATAAATTAATAAATTTTCTCATTTATTTTTTAACTAACGTAATTAAGTAAAAACTTCTTTAATATGTTTTTAAAATATTTGATAACCTAACCTCAAAATATTTGTTTATTTACATTACTATTTAGGAAACATTGATTATTCGATGTAGCTGCTGCATAATTAAATTCAATTTCATCAACTGAACCCAAATAAACAAAGAGAGCAATTTTAAATCTCAGAATCTGGTTATTATCAAGCTTAAATGAATTGTTCATATGAATTTGATGATCATATTCACGTCAGCAGTGAAGATATTGATTTCCATTAAACTTATATGTGAATAAAATGTATATTTTAGGGAAATAACCTCTTTGGAGTATCAAAATCTGGAACAGCTCTTTTGCGAGCTGGAATTTCCAGCATACAAGTATCAGATAATTACTTAAAAGCTGATGATCCTCAACGAAACTTTAAACCTCTTTTGTCTATTATTTCAGACAAAACGCTCAACAACAGTACGTTAATTATTTTAAATACAAAGGCGAAATCAAATTTTTAATATGAAATAAATACATGTTTTATAATCATATGTAAAATAGTTTTAAGGGCGGATAAAGCACAGCATCAGGCCAAAGAATCGGAGGCGATTCTACCAGAGATAACTTTAAGAAGAATATTATTAGGACAAGAAGTTTCATTGGAACAGTATAAGTCTTTAGCTAGTAAAACTTCTCTTCTCGATGGAGCTATTTATAGTGGAGATGGAAATGCCATTCTAGGTGTTAGTTACTTAATTTTCATTATTTTTATACCCTTAACACCATTCAGATATATCATTTATTTAATTAGATTCAAGTATTATAAATGTTTAATGTTTGCAGATAGTATTGTTTATAACAAAGACTTTAAAATTGTCTTTATTTCAAAAGTTAATAATGGAACGACCAGAAGCGATGAACGTTTACTTGCATTATCTATCCACAAGACTGCAAACAAATGAGATTACAGATCTTCTTACGTAAGTTCATTTTCTAACTTGAAAGTTCGTTTTCAAATTTTAAAGTAAACTAGTTTTATCAGATATGAAATTAATTTTCAGAATGCAAGGCCAAACCTTGGATGCAGCAGTAAGTTCATAAATTCCAATAATAAATAAATTCTTATACAATTTTAATTTATAATTCAATTGCTCATATTTAAGTAAATTATCATTTTCAGATGAGACACCTTCATATTATTATAAAAAATACAGGGAATAGCGAAAGGCTTTTACAGAAACTTCGTAACTGTTACAAAACTCAGTTTATGGATTTACGCGATTCTCCAGAGTCTAGATTTGTTCAGTCGTATTTGACTTTACTAGGTATATCTTGTTTACTTTAGAGATTCGTTTTTATCATTATTTTAGAGTGTTAAAAAATCTAAATATTTGGTGAATACAATTATTTTTATTAGAGTGGCAAACGGCAGTAAAAGACACGCAATTCAGTGGTCAGTTAGAAATAAATTCTTCGGTGTTAGATTGTCTCGAACACATTTGTAGAGATCATTGGAATGCTCCTGAGGGAAGTTTAGTTTCGCCAACAACATTATTAAAACAACATCAAATTTCACCTCGCCAATACGAAAAAGTCGCATTGAAAACGAGAGCGTCTTTGCAAGCTTGGGATGATATTGATCGTTTACTTCATACGAAGGTATATATTATTTAAAAAATTTATTAATTAATAATTAAAAACTCTAAGCCAAAATTTTTTCTTCTAGAGTTGGCTTGGCGGGAAAAAACTCCAAACATCTGTACCAATAGACGAGATATTAAAAATATTGCAAGAGAACAAAGCAAGCTTAGCCATTCTCGAAAAATTTCTCGGTTACGTTGACAATATGAAAAAACGACTTGATATTGCAAAAAACATTCAGTGCCACACAGGCGTTATTGATGTAAGTATTTCAAGTTCTAAAAAATGCATTGTCTACGAATACTTTATCAAGCGATTTTTAAAATTGCAAGTGAAATTTGTTTAAAAACTTAACAAAAATTAAACATAACATAAATCTTAAATTCAGTTGCCGTTTCCAGATTCTAGTTTCGCAAGGAGATCGTACAGCATTGCTGGAATACAAAGCTAATCTTCCATTGCAATCAGAACACCATATTTGGGCCGAACATTGTCTGAACAATTCTAACATAAAATGGAAAAATTAATAACAATACAGTAAAAATGCAATTGTGACCTCAAATTATAAAATAAGCTTAATAATATTCACTGATGAAATATGCATTGTCATACAATCACAACTCAATTTCTCTCAAAAGATCGTGATTTGCGTACTCAACCTAAAAAAGAAAAAAAAAAGGTGTTCTTACTCAGTAATAATAAACTATTTTATGATAGACCTACTTACCAATATTATATTTATAATTGAAAATTAAAAAAAAAATTTTGTGCAAGCACATTTTATTTTTTAAGTGAAAAATTAACATAGTAAAATTGACATTAATGTTATGTTGTTAAATTAATCCAATATACGTCAATATAAATAGAAATTATTGTATTCGGAAAATAACAGTGAAAGGTGTTTCCGAAAAAATGATATCAAAAATAGTTAACGTTAACAGTATCAAAAACTTTTTAGTGAGTTTTAACTTTAGCTAATTATATTAGTCAGTTAATATTTTAAGTACCATAATCTTATTAAATATCCATATAAATTTATATGTAACAATCGATTTACATTTATCTATCAAATTAGTTTATCTTTTATTACATAATCTTTAAATAACTTATCAAAAATGTGTAAAGCGAATTAACATTTATCTATCGGAATTTATACGTAAATCTGATTTACATTGCGCCGTTGGGTGAAGTTCCAGGAGAAGGATTGAATTGAACACAAGAAGGAATGTACTGAGGATGTCCCGGAAATTGGTACCAGCTTTCCTGGGGATTAAGCGGTGCTGGATAAACAGTCTGGGGAGGATAAGCGTAAGGCTGATAATAGGGAACATATGCTTGCGAATAATTGTCCATTCCCGTATACACCATTGGTGGAAAGAGATTCGCATTATTTTCCCCAGAATCGACTTGATGCATGTAAGGGATTGGTATCAATCCTGGGTTTCCTTGGCAGTAGGGATCAGCCTCGTTGCACATCGGTTGCTGGTAAATTGGAGGCTGATTCGGAGGATACTGGTAGGAAGGACCGTTGACATGTATCGGCACCTGGTGAGGAAACTGGTTCTGGCGGTTTCCCTGTATTCCAAAATTCCTTTCGTACTGCTTTCCCTGTCCTTCCATTTTCGATCCAGGAAAACGATTTCCCTGATTGTAATCAGCCTCGCGCTGCTGGTTACGCCTTGAAGGCTGAGTAAAGTTGCGATTACGACCTGAAAAGATTTATTTGTAATTCGAATTTTAATAAAATATTTAAGATATTAAATTGATGCAAATGTTAATTATTTTTTTTTAAATATTACTCACCGTCGACGCATTTTTTGAAGCGGGGAGGTAAGCCGTTTCGAGGATTTCGTTGAGCATCTTTGAGTGCATTGACGTGTTCCTTGTTGGTGGAAAATTGAAGGTTTTTGTTGCAGTCCTTTACATTTTTGTGAACATTATTCTGCACCTGAGACTCCTGAATTCCGTTGAAACGGACGTTGGAATTTTTCGGCGGTTTCTGAGTCGAGGATCCTCTGCCTCCGTTTTCTGAATTTTCCTTTTTCGAACGGAGAGTGTTTTTCTGGTGCACGTGGTTGGCAATTTGATTCATTTCATCATGGCTAGCTTGAGATTCTTAAAGATAAAATTTTTATGATTTTAAATTTGTACAATTCGTGCAAAAATGTAATCAAATAACATTGAATATAATAAATTTACCAGGAATGTTACCAGCTTTCGGTCCTGCAGAATTTTCCGCAGCAAAGTAGTTACCACTGAGAACTGGTGGTGGATTCAAACCGCAAAGCCAGTTGACCGCATGGAAATACTGGAATCACAATTAAAAAATTAGAAAAATTCAACATATATTATATAATATATTAAGAATTCTTATTGTGTCAGAGAGAGATTACCTGTATTCCCAGATTGTAGAAGAACCTTAGGGACTGGAGATCTGCGAATCAAAAATTATATTAGAAAAGAAGATAAGTTACTTCTGAAGAAAAAGTTAATTAATATTTCAATATTACCAGAAAACGGTAAGTCGCTAGCATTAGCCTCTATGCTCTTAGGAACTGCCAGGTTGATCGGTTGACCTGCTTGGTCTAAAAGATAACCGACGTTCGGAAGTATCTCGCAATATGGGAATATTGGATAATGACCGTTTTCTGAAAAACGAACAGTATCTTGTTAATTAAACAGAAATTGGATAGTAATTGAAATCAAGCATGGAGAGGAAACGAATAAAACAACTGCTATTTTCATATTACTGATACTTTGTTTAACTTCTAAAACTTCATATTTTAAACTTATTTTCATCTAAAATAATAATACTGAAATAAAATTATTGTCGCACCTTCGGGAGGAAGAAAATAGGTCGTAGTTTGTTGAGGTGAAAGTTGGTAGTTATTTTCTGGTCCAGTTGCAGGTACCGCATTTGGAGGGCAGGACTTCAAATTTTCGTCATTCGCTTCGTTATACAAAGTGACATTTTTTCCTCCATCTACAGAAAAATCGATCTGAAGGGAAAAAAAAAAAAATTTCTCTAGATATCAGATTATTCCTTATTACATTTAAATTTATACACGACCAAATACTCACATCGGCAGTAAAATCTTCCGTAGGTGAAAACTTGTCTGTGCATTGCTTGCCAAATATAGCTTTACTACTTTCGCTGCAGAAAAATATGAATTATGAACCTTCCTAGAAGCTCAATGGTCAAAATCAGAAAAAATTCTGCTAACAAAATTACCTAGTTTCGTTGGTCCACTTGAATCCGTTCTCATTCTTTTTGCAAGGAGTAGATTTATTAGAGCTTCTCTCAGAAGATTGAAGTGAAGGAGTACTGCTTGTTTGATCTTTGCTTTTTCGAGCCGTAGAAGACAAGAATTTTTTAATCTTAGGGTCTGAAAGAGGGAACAAAAAAATGTAATTAAATTTTGTATTTCGAATCTAAGATTTCAGAATTTTATATTATATTACATTATATAATTTAAATGAAATCTGACCCATTAAAAGAAATAAAATACTGACTTTGTTCCAGGTTTGAGTTTTTTTTCGGGCTTGTAATTGATCCGTTTGACTTAGCTTTCTTTGTCATGGGTCGCAATGAAGAAAATGGGACAGTCCTCATTTCTCCAATTTCAAGAATAAAAACTACAACAGGTCCTTCATTTTTCGTCATTTCTTGAATGTGTCCACTTAAGAGAATTGGTTCTTTTTTTTCCAAATCATCGAATTCATTATTATTTACGTTTAGTTGGCTTAAATCGTTATTGTTGGCTAAGTCGTCGCGCTTTATATTCAATTCCAATGAACATTGTCCTCCAACTTGGAACTCCATTCCGTTAAATTTGGTCCAGCCACAATTTCTCACTTCTGCATGTTAAAAAAGACAGTTAATCCAAAACAAAAGGAATTATAATTAGATGAAATTCATAATCCCAGCATAATTAATTAACAAAAAAAAAAGAGTTAAGAAAACAAGGGATACAAAATTACTTTGAAAAAAAAACGAAGTATCGTGGTACACTAAATTCCAGGATGCCTAGCTACGGCCAATATTTAATAAATATCTCATACCCCGTCTGATTTCGTGCCATATATCGAAATCGATATTTCGATAAATATCAGGATCCAGAGCTTTTGCAACGCGATAAGGGAACGGAGTATGTCCCTTATTAATCATCTTCATTTCGTCAGATTCAATGCATTTTTCCTCTTCCATTTTGGACAGTAACTCCACTGTCAAATTTCTGACGAGAAATAGAAATTTTATTTTGATCCTCGACGTATAAATTACTTTAGTATAAATCATTTCAGAAATTCAAAATGAAATTACTATTAGAAGGAAATAATCAGTAATTTAGAACTTACTCTCTGTTCTCCACGTTTCCCTTCGAAAAAAATTTGTCATGTCTATAGGATTGGTTCCTATCATGAAGCATTTTATGGACAGTCTCATCAACGTTTTTCATTTCAAAAACGCCTTTGTACAGAGACTGATATACCAATGCTACAAATATAAACCTTTATAAGTTGAAGCATTTTCAATTTTAAATAAAAATATTTTTAAATCAATCAAAATTAAATGAGAATGAAAAAACAATTCTTATACATCAAAAATCTGAAACCTACATTGGCAAAAAGCGGCTGTGGCAATGAATTCCTCAGTGTAAACACTCTCGTATTGCTTTTGCGAAGTGAAGCACAGTAAGATGGATTCATCCGATTCGTAATTAGTGATTGTATTTTTAGTCATGGTATGGCCATCGAAAATTATAATATTTCTTTTGTACCTAAGAGAGATTGCCTGGATTTCATGAATTCCACCCCATTCGGTAAAACAAGCCATTTGTTCAATATAACTTTCGTAAGGGATAGAAATTTTCTAAAAAGGGAAAAAATGATTTAATTGCTTTACATTAAAATTTAATTGAATTGTCAATTTTATCAAAAGAAATTTATCAATGTGTGATACCTCCTCGAATATTTCCCGGTTTTCTTTCATGAAAGCAATGCACTCGGTCCTGACTTGAAAATGAAAATGTTGCGATAAATAGACTTGTTCACCAACAGCCCGAAATAAGCAAGTAGGGTCCTTAGGGCAGTGTTTCCTAAAGTACCCCTCACTATGTAACCAATCATCGACAGGTTCAGACGTGCGTCTCCCAGATTTTCTTGGACTCGCGGTGACCCCTTCCATTTGCAACTTGAATTTAAAAAAAAACCTAATAAGTTCTGAATGCTGAAATTTATCGAACAATACTTTAAACATTTTTTAAGGATTCAATGTTTGAAATTAAAAGAAGACAAGCAAACTTTGTAATATTTTGAACTTAAAATAAAAAATACAAATTCCAAATATAAATTTTTTAAATTAGGTGTATGAATTGGCTAATTAAGATAGAACTGCAATGTTATAGAGAATTGAAACGTCTAATTTTAAATATCTGAAAATCGGGGTCTAAAAGGGAAAGAAAAGAGAAAAAGGCCGTGTCTAGACATCCAAAAAAATTTCAACCGAATAATTAAGAACGTTAAAAATGTTCTCGCTATTTGTTATTCGGCTTTAATTTCAACACGAATAATCTCAAAAATGTAAACGAAAATCCGGACAAATAGACACTGCAAACAAGAAGCCTAAAATTCATCAAAAAGCAAAATGGATTGGCCCAGTTGGAAATGAAAAGGAATCCAATCCTGCGTGCTGATACTTGCTATCTTGTGGAATATTCCATAAGAATACACTTTCAAAAGGAAAATGGATTGTGGTTAAATCAAAATATTCTCAAACAAATCATAATTTCAAATTTTTCCAAAATATGAAATAAAAATTAATTTTAATAAAAATAAGATAGAAACTAATCCTCTAGAATCGTAAAAGATTCATAATTTCAATTAATCAAATCACTCAAATTCAGGTTTCATCACTCAATTATAAGTTCCTATAAGTACCCACTTTCTCAATCTCGTAGTAAATTTACCCGGAAAATAAGCTGACATAAATTTCCTATAAATGACAAAATCCAGATTTATTGAACAAAAACAAGATTCCAAACACTTGTTTTCGATAATAAACAATTGTCTCGATAAAATAAAATCAAATCTAAATGCGCCATTTCGAAAAAAATTTTAATGTTAACGATTTCATCAGGGTGCACTTTCAGGGTCGATTATTTCACTATTCTTGAATTAAATGATAAAGTTTCTAATTGAAAAAATGCTTAATTAATTTATTAAAAGTAAAAAAAGTGTAAAACCGAGCAGAATAAGATTCAAAAATCGGATTGATAGAAATGGACGCACGTGGCCGGTGTTCCTCGACGCTTTCATTGTCCGGCAATTCTCTTCTATTATATTAAAAATTTTCCAATTGCACTTACTTGTTTTGATAAATCAGTCTAAAGAAGATCTCTCCTAATAGAAGTGAAAACGGTATTTGATAATTTTGATCGAAAATTGAAAAATTGAAACACGAATTGAAAATGAAGATGCACTCCAGAAAAGGGACAGACACAGAATGAAACAGAAAGGGTAATGGTTAACGGAAGGAAGTTCAGGATTTAGGAATCGCAACTTTTTTGTAACGGCCAACTTCGCGATCATAATCGATATTAATCTAATTTGAAAATCTATCGAAATGAAGCGCTAGTATCGCTTTCTTAAAGAGATGATTACCAATGATTACTTTATATAAACGATTAAAGAACTTACGTCTCGACGGTCTCTTACTTCAAAACAAACTGATCTGATTGTTTTGATTTTGCTTTTCTCTCACATATCTTGAGTCTTGAATCTTGAACCTTTGTCCTTTAACCTTCCGTCACCTTCAAAGTAGCGCCTTCAATATAAATATACAAATTACAAAGTCAGGTATGTATTTATTCAAATTAGTACCTTCAGTTTCTTAATTTTCGGTGACAATTAAGAATTTTATTAGTGAATTAATCATTCTAACTATAATTTATAAATTATATAAATCTACTATATTTATCAGTTTAGAATTAATTTAATTTAAGAATTAAATGAATAATAATATTTAAAAAGGTAGTGGTTAGGTAAATAATTTAAAAAATTTTAATTTATCATAGCAATTTAATAAATAAAGTCCTATTACTAATCGGGTAAAAAAGGATTTGGAGACTTTTTTAAGTAAAGGAGAACCAATCTTTATTTTTTTTAGAAAATTAAAAAAAAATATATTTCTTATAGGTATAATTATAAATTTAGGATCATAATACAAATTTCTATAAATATTTATTTAATATTATGTTATTTAAGTTAATATTTAAGGGTTCGAGTTTCAAAATCAAAACTCGAAATTTTCATTTTATTTAACAAATATTAGAATTATATTTTTTTAATTCGGTGAAATACTTATTTTTTAAACAGAAGTATACTTCTATTTCGAAAAAGAATTCACATGTAGGGTGAAAAGATAGGAAATTGATTGTCGATGTCATTTGGATGCAACGCAATGACCTTAAAATTCGAAAATAACAAGTATTGATTTGTACAAGTAGGATAATTAATGTTAATCACGAATTTTAAATTTCGACAGATAAATATCAGTCACTCACAAAATTGTCCTTGAACTAAATTGTTTTTCGCTTCTTTTTCAACATTGCTTTTCGTTTCTTTTTATTAACTTCCTTACGAATGTCTTCCAGGTCTTCCAGTATTCCGCTTTTCGTAGAAAGAAATTCTTCTTTTAACTGCTGTGCGAAATTACTTTCCATTGCAGAATCGTCCTGATCAATGTCTTTATATTTTCTTTTATCGTATCCAAAAATTTCACTTATATATTTACTATAATCCTCTCCTTCTTCTTCGGATTCATCAGCAATGAAGTCGTCCAATTCAGAATCATATTCGTCTTCATCATCATCGAGAATTCGTCTCTTATTAGAAGAAATAATTCTTTTTGATCTTGGGTCCTTTTTCTGCTTTACTAAAATTTTATCCTTTACCAATTTGCTATTTCCACTCTCTGATTCTCGCGTTTTAACAATTTTCGTTGAATGATGGTTTGAACAATTTTGTTCGATTTTATTCTTCTCTTTAGCTGCACTTAACTCCTTTTTTTCTTCCTCAATAGTACGACGCATTTCTTCCAATTTTCTTCTTTCGATGTCTAATTTCCTACGTTCTTCTGATAATTTTTCTTTATATCCATTTGTATCTCTGTGATCTTTGCCTTTCTCTTTATTCGTTTTATCAATTTTACTCTTTGAGTTGGAACTTTCTGAACTTTCTTTCGATCCAGCTAAAGATTTATTAACGGGTACTGGTGATTTAAATTTAGGCTTTTTTTCAGTAGATCTTTTGCTACAGTCATTTAATATTTCTGGCTTATTGTTAGATACTATTTTCTTATCTACTTTATCACAGTGAAGAGAAGAAGTCTTCTTAACAGATGCATTTTGTAAGCTTCGACGACGCTCTTCTTTTTTATCCAACCATTCCTTTTCTTTTGCGTATTCTTTCTTCGTCATTAATTTTTCAGGCTCGTTCTTTTTTGGTATAACATTTACAACTACTGGTTCATACTGTTTCTGCTCTGCAAGTTTTAAAAGTTCTGTAAAATTAATTGGAGGCATCATTTTTTTCTTAGGCTTTAGTTTTTCTAGATTCCTTTGCTTCTCACCCTTTTCATTCTTTGTCTCTTCTTCTGCAACTTGAAGTACAGATTGTTTTTGTTTTATATCTATTTTCACTATTTCTTTGGTAGATTCTATATCTTTAACTATTTTCTTGTCTGAGGAACTGGAAAGTGATTTTTCTACAGGCATATTATTATACTTTTCCATCCATTTATCATAAAAAGCAGAAGCTTCTTGTGACTCGTATCCATAATCATCTATAACAGGTTGCGAGATACTTGCGATCGTAACAGGTATATTTTTAGTTTTAATAGCGTCTACTAAAACTGAATTATTTGAGCGTCTGCATGCCTTTAGATGTCTGTTAATTCTTTTTTTGGTCTTCTCATCTCGTAAAGCTAAAAGATTCTGTTTTTTATTGTATTCTTCTATGGCTTTCTGTTTTTCTTCTTCTTCCTTTCTTAACAGAAACTTCTTAATGTTTTTCGAGAGAATTATTGGCTGCTTGCTTTTTTTCATAGGGTTGAATTTCGTTACATAATAAGGAACGGGCTGGTTACTGTTTGTGTTGTTTTGTGTAAAATTTAACACAGACATAAAATCCATAGCTGCTGTATTCCTTTATACTTTCCAAGAGTGAATTCCAAATTAAAATTTCTTATTCCGGATTAATGGACATACAAATTGTCGCTGGTGATAATATTTTTAGATTGGAAATAAATCTCAGAGCTGTATAGGTAAATATAAGGGGAATTAGAAAATTAATTTGTTGTAGAAACATTAATTTATTAATCAAATCTATTATTTAGTTAAATTACCTTACCAATATTGCATAATATTTAGAAGATTCATTTTCTTGGCATCTATAATCCTAAAAGATAGTCTCCTCTAGAATTGGAATCAACCTAAAAAGACGAGGATCATTAAGTATTCACTATTTCCAAAATGAAACCAAACAATAAACAACAGATTAAAAAAATCGCGAAAAAAAGAAAGCTGAATTTAAAATCCAATCCCAATAGAAATAATATATATCTTTATTTATTTCTCTAAAATAGGCGTAAATTGAAGGGTTATATATTTCTTTTTAGGGAGTGGATATAAGATGTTATAGACGTATATATACCTCTCGCTTCGATCGAAATTTCACATAGTATAAAAATAACGTAAATATGGATTTAAATGGTTTAAAATCTTACCTGTTATTTAAAAAGGTCGAATTCTATATTTTTGTCTCAAGTTACCTCGTTAATACGACCTTCATCCCTGAACCACCTGAACTGAGTATACGTATACTTTACGTTGCCTCTATGTTTAGCTTTTTCTTTTACCAATTCCGTTAGAGAAATGCTGCTATTGGCCAATTTTTGGCGGGCGATTCAAAATCGAATTAAGTTAATTCAATTTTTAATCATTTTTCCAAGTTATCTGCAACACCGATGTGACATTGTTTGTAACAAAAATAGATAATCCTAGATAATAGATAATAAATAAATACCAATTAAACATAAAAAACTGATGTAAAAACCAGTCTTTTGGAAATTTGCTGCGTTACTTACACATTTATTCGTAACCAATATGTAAAATTATGTATATATGATATAACTAAAATCTACTATGTATTTCGAGAGAAATGAGATTTTAAAAAAGGATTTAGTTTATTATTTGAATAAAATAATAAGAAAACGTGTACACGTGAATAATAAAATTACCAATCAAAGAGTAGATATCCTAATTTGAGAAATTGTTAAAAAATCAAAACGCATTTAATTAAATAGGAAATATTAAATGTTAAACATTATATATGAATATTAAGTAACATTTTTTAATGGAAAACATTAAATATGACTACTATATACTTCTAACTAATCATTTGGGGTTAAAAAGACATAAGTTCCGTAAAAATGTTCGTTTATTGTATTTCATAATCATGTTATATAAATTGAGTGTATGAATGTTAAAAAAGTATACAATAGCCCAATATACAAAATATTGTTTTTGCACAAACATTTTAACTGCTGCATCTTCGTTAGGTTTAGTGTGCTCTGTCATAAAAAATTGCTCCATTGAAAAATAATGTTTACTTGCACAATTGGTTTTCGCCCATTAGTACTAAAGACGAACAATGTTTACGACAAATTACACGAGAGATGCAAAAATAAACTATATCGAATCTAGAGTGTCTTTTTTCTCACTTATTATTATATTAAGGAAACTGATGTAAACTTATAATCTCATTGACATTTTACGTAGGATCGAAGAACAAGTTCAACTTGCATTTTATGATTCGCGCGAAAGAAAGCATGAGATGATAGTTTAAGTTTTAAGTATAGTCCATAAGATTACATTAACATCAGGACGCTCGCCCGTTTTATATCGGTAAACATTAGAAAATATTATACGATATAGAAAAGTAGCGAAATCACAAGTCATTGCTCCGATGTTCTCATTCCAATTCCACTTTATGCAGCTACCTTCTCAGCATCAATTGCTAAAAAAAAGTACCTCAAATTTAGAAATCAAGTTTTTTAAGCACTTAAAATATGTAATTGAAAAACTTTTCAATTTTTGTATGTTTTAGAAAATGTATAATATAATGTAGAATGTTAAGAAAGGCATTGGATATTCAAAAATACTCATTACGTCATGCTACGTGACAGAATAATATAAAGAGCGAGAGTCAGTGAATTCTGATAAAGTATAGTAAAAAAATATAAGGACAATGGACAATAGATAACAAGAGTCAAATTATCTTATTAATGAAAGTGGTCCAAAAAGAATGAATAATTTAGGTTCGTTATCTTTTATTTAAAAGAAAATTAAATAATTTAGTTTATATAAATAATAATAATAATAATATAGCGTATATTTCAATACTAACCTTCTTTGGTTGGCAGAACATTTTTTTCTTGAGTTACTGCATGCTTCAGTTTCTTAGGATTGAAGTTTTCAATCCCAGAAATGAGCTGTTGTTTTCCTTTCTCCTGTTCAATGTCTGCAAAAAAAAAACCTCCGTTATTTCCAATAAAAATTTTTTTATTATAATTTTTCATGTCCAATAAACTGATTGAAACCTGAAGGATCATATTATTTCGGTGGTTTCGATTGAAAATCGTTCAATTACAAAAGCTATTGAACTGAACTTCTTTAAAGTCATATGTCTTACCGTATGAGCAAATATAGATAACCGGTTTTGTTTCTCACAATGTTTACTCTTTGAAAAAAATAATAGTGCAAAAATGTAAAGAATGTGAGCACGGATGTCTGGACATTATTACTTTTTTGAAAAAGTAAAAATTGTAAAGAAAACGGGTTTATCTAAATTTGCTCATATGATAGTTAGTAGTAACTGCATGTCCTTAAACTAACTTCGAACGTTTTCAATTTTAAACTAGTTATTATTATTTATTAGATAAATAATATTTATATAATTTTTAATAAATTACAAATATATGAAAATTAAAAATAGATCTTACCTTCTTTATCAGGAAGTGGATTTTTTTCTTGAGTCGTTGTGTGCTTCAACTTGGCAGGATCGAACTTTTCAATTCCAGCGATTAGGGTTTGCTGAGTTTTTTCCACAGCAACATCTAAAAAAATGATATTAACTTATACATCATAAAATCGTTTTATGTTAGAAAAATTTGTAATACAAGAACAACTCTTTAGACGAAAAATTATTTAATTTAAAATCAAGTTCTTTAATAGTTTCGAAATAAGCTTATCTATCATTTTTCACGTACCTTCGGCAGAAGGTAGGACATTTTTTTCCGTGGTGGCTGCTTTTTTCATGCAGGTTGGATCGAAGCCTTCCAGTTCACTCTTCAAATCTACAGCTACCTTTGGCAGGCTTTTTAAGGATGGACTCACTGGATTCGACATGATGCCGGTAGTTTGAAAGTCTGAAAGCAGAAATTGAATCAAATATTAATTTGCAATACAATTCTTAGATATTTGAATCGAAAATTACCGAAAGACTCAGAATCTATTTTTATTGTATAAATTGGCCCGTAATTTTTTTACTCAAATTCAGATTTTTTTCATTTTTAGTATTTTACAGAACTCTTTTTAGAAAAACTTGAAATTTTGTGACAGGTGTCAAAAGTAGCCAAAACAATGAGAACACGTAATACTTCAGACGTCAGACATGTATAGTTTAGTTCATTGCCAACTCGATTATTCAATTATGAAGAAAAAAATCAAAAGGATTTTAAAATTTGGCTAGATTCTTGTATACAAGATAATAAATAATTCTCAGTTTGAAAATCTGCATTGTCAAAATGAAAACTCTCTTTTCGTATTGTTTTTAATACGTAATAAATACTGAGTCTGTATTTTTAATATAAATTACAGTATTAGCAGGGATTGATAAGAACTAAATGAAAAACTTCATGAAGAGATGGTGTATCAACGAAGAAAGTCAATGATGCGAATTCGGTCGAATAACGGATCTCACAGGATCATCAAATCCGATTCTGATATACAGAAAACGTATATGACGGTAATGTGCATCATCTTTGTTAGAATCAAAACTAAAATAATATTTTCAATAATTTAATTTCTTTGATTCTGATATTACATATTTTACCCGCGTAGAACCTAATAATGATTTTTAAAAATTATGTATTAATATTGTTAATATGGATTTTTTTTATTCTTGTGTTGTAAACCGGTTGTTGTTTTTAACTCTAACAAAGCGAGGTATCGTTTATCAGTTATTACGAGCAATTTTCCAACGCTGATAATAAAGAACTGAAGCAAGAGAACGGAACTTCGTTGTTCGTTTCCTCCAAACTGACAGACATTATTCCCTCCTTACTTCCCTCTCTCAATTTCTCTTCAAGCCTCTCCCACGCTTTTTATGCTTGCTAACCGGAAGAGTTGAGAGTGCACTACAGTTAATGTTCTTTTCTTGAAAGCACTTCTCTACTGAAGAGGTGCCACGTTTTGCACTCTAAACATTCAAAGATTAATCTTCAATTAATCCGAAGTGGAGACAAGTGTTATAGATCATGATTGAGTAGACTTCTTAGGAGATAAAATTAAAATACAGTGTTTGATTCCTAAATATAGAATGTATTAAAAATTCAGAAAATGGAATGCTAATTTCGAAATAAGACTATAAATAATCAATTAAAAAACCAACTTGTCTTTATTAATTATTACCCATTACTTGCCTCAAATGATGAGTAATATTATTTTTTTCACCTGCAAATTCTCGAGCCAATGACCGTATCATTTTTAAATCTATATTTGTAACTTGTAAATTCATCCTGCTTGAAATATTATTGAAACAAAAAAAAGTTCCTATTTGAAGAGTCTCGTCGAAAGTAATTAAATGACGATTTCAGCTCGGAAATTTCTTGGAAGGAATTAAGCAAGGGAAATGATTTTTCAACAGAATTTAATCACTATTGGGCCAGAGGCGAAAGTGTTGGTATATTATATTACGAAACATGAACTTCCTCATGATCATCAGAAAAAATAAATAACAGACGGGCAATAGGAACAGCTAAAGGCTACATTCCATAAGAATGAAGTCATTCTCTGTCATTCTACATTATTTGAGTTGAAAACAGATCGATATAGAAAGAGTAAATACTTCGAAAAAAATAATATGCAAGGACAGCAAAAATAATGGCAATTCGAAGCAGATTAACTTTTCTAAAACGTGTTTTAGAAGCAATGGCGCCAAACAGTAACGTTAAATATAAAATATAAAAATATACTACTTTTATTATATTATTATATTAATACGAATTTTATTGTTTTTTTTTTAATTCTAAATTTAATACATATATGATTTGTATTTTTTTGCCACACTTCAGGATCATAATTTTGAGAGTAAATAAAAATATTTAAAATAAAGTTGCTTGACTACTGAAAAGAAATGCTGATCCATAACTAGACTTGTTTTTACGTGTAATGTGTGACTCAAAAGTCTTCCTTTTGCAGTCATACTTGACACAGATTGACGTAAAGTTCTCTTTAGATAGAGCAGAGACGTGTGATTATGTTGAGCAAGATTAACCATGTTTTGAAAATTGGTGCTTGTTCTGCTATTATTATAAAATATATACTATGAATCACTCTATTGTTTCAGTAATTGAACAATAGAGAATATAAATTCAAAGTATAATAGGATGACCATCAGCAGTTCAAAACAATTTACATAGTATTATTGCCAAAGAGTTTTGCAAATCGATAATTTACAATTCTAAACTATACTTTATAAGTAATACAACTATAGTATATAATATAATTGCTAATTGCAAGCCTGCGGGCTTGTACCTTTTTCCACTTTTCTGAGCTACTACTTATCGCTCGTAAATAAATATGAAATGAAATTTCAATAAAAAATATGAAAAGATTTCAATATCAAAGATTTCTTATCAACAACTAAAACTGCAATAAAAAAATTATTTTAAATAATGTGATAATCTTTAAAAAAAATAAAAAATTATTTTGAGTAGACTTCTGAAACTTCAACCCAATTCGAAAACACTTTCATAAAATTTTAATTATTCTCTATTCCTCGGAATTCCACTTTAATAAACGATTAAAAATTAGTTCCTTTCCTTTGTTTCTTCAGGTTATTCGGTTTATGAGCATGACTTCATACAGCCCGTTAGAAATAGTAAAAAGAGTTCAGTTATATAGAGGCACTATAGAGGATGTAACTTCCTTTGCAGAACTTTTTAAACTTTTTAAAAGCTTTGATCGATCTTGAAGGACAGGTGGTCATTTCCTTATTTTACTATCAAGCAGGTGTAAAGTGAGATACCTCTTAAAAGTGGCTTCTCTTACATTCACGAAATGAATTGCTGGTCACCGGTAACCATATGCTCTCAAAAAATAAATTAATCTCTGAGTCACAATCTCTCTCCATTTTCAAAACCAACTGGTTTTATCATAATCTCTTGAATTATGGGTACAGATTTTTGTCATTCTGCAGACGTATAATGCAAATTTTTTAAAAACGTTTTTTGGCATACTGAGGATATTTAATATTCATACTGATATTTCTATAAACAAACTTGGAAGATTTATATAGATTTAAAAAAAAAATTTATATTATGTATATATCTGTTTTTATATATATATTTGATATATATATATTTTGATTATAAATTTTCGAATTAAAAAACGTGATTAGTGGATCAGCAAATCAGCATGGCCAGGCAAGCTCCTTTTATGGTACGAGAACGGCTCTTTTATATACAGGGAGAGTTCGAAAGAGGCCAAATACGCAAGAGCACACATTTAAAGCTTAAGGTCCGGTTGTGGGTAGATTCTTGTATGTACTTTAAGAATACGAACCTTGATTCAGTACATAAAAGAATGTAACGGTATGATATTGTGAGGATCTTTCTTGAAAAGGTCTTCTTAAAAAGCACGCTTTTGAACTTCTATGTATAATTTTATACTATTTAATATGTAGGTGAAAGTTACAACAAAGTAAAAATTTTTAAATTTGCATCCTTTCACACTTGAATCCAAAATGTATGTTTTTGGATCTTGATGAAATTTGAGGAAACGTTTGGAAACAAGTTTTAAATTAAAAATTTTTTTTAAGTATTTCAAAGGATTTGAAATAATATTAAAGAATTTTAAAAGAATTTCTAAAGATTTTATTAAG
>JAUESI010000007.1:1944647-2021289 GCA_032275145.1 Synergus laeviventris | reverse complement strand
AATAGGACGTTTTAATCAACTGTCCGGATGTACTATATGTATGCCTGTATGTTGTGTCTGTGTGTATGGATAAATGCTTGTACATAAATTTGTATGTACTTTGAGCAAAAAAAATATTTGCTCAACAAATGAGCACACAAAAATATACAGAGATCGAATAATAATAAAGCCCTATGGTAATTAAATGAAAGTGTTACCTGACACGTGTCTTTATTCAGTTCTCCAGCACAAATCTGCCACTCTGATACAATGCCACGGTTAAGTTTTGCCCGATCATTGCGATAACTTCGATTGCAAGTTTCATGTGAGACAACAGCGAGTGTCACTTTTAGCAAATCGTCAGAACCTTTTTCTTCGTCTATACAGAAAAAATGAGTATCATTTTAAGACTGGGATTAAGAAAATATTTTATTAGATACTATAGTTGAACTTGGCTAGACTAGTTGAATATTCCGGAATATCAAAAATGAAAAATATATAGGAAATTATACAATTGATAAAATTTGTTTTTTGTTGAAATAAATTTTAAAAATTGTAAATAGAGATATATTTTTATTTAAAAGCCATTTTCTACAAAAATAACAAAGCCTTTCACCTGAATCGGTAAGACCCCATCCAGTGGCAAGAACTTTTCCAAAAGGAATGTCAGGAATAATTGGTAAACAGGCAGGTCTGACGTAAGCATCAAATGTTACTTTTCTATCCATTCTAAGAAGAGCAATATCATGATATTCTGCAGGTTTGCGATACTCAGGATGATTAATAATCTCGATAATAATCCTATCCTGAACCATAGCATCGTCGTTTGTTTTTACTAAGTTTGAATCTCCAACCCTCACCCATTTTGGTTCACCCCTAAATAAAAACAAAACTGTTAGAGATTTAAAAGTAATACTGATAAAAATAATATCGCAAAGAAAATTTCATTTTTAAATAACTAACGCATTTCCTACCACCTACCAGTTGTTACTGTACGTACAGTGAGCTGCGGTCAAGACAAATTTTTCAGAAACTAAACTACCACCACATTGCCATTTTATTCCTTCTGAGCCATCGTTAAATCCAACAGCAACCATGTGAGGAAATTCTTTTGGTTCAGCAATAGTACCACCTACTATCAATTTCTTGGTTGTGATGGCACAAAGCGATATGTTGCTGGGCTGACGGTCAAGTAATAAAGTCGGGGGTTGTTCAAGTTTGTAGACATGTTTTGAGTATTCTTCACATTCTTTATCAAGGATACATAAAAAGATTATTTAAGTATTAGGATTGAACTCCGATGTCAATTCAAATTGTTTCAATTCGAACCGATCAAAGTCGGTTTCAAAAATCTATTCACTTTGAATTATTTTCAAGAAAGAAATTATAAATTGACGTTAAAATGTTTATGCTTTAATTCTAGATTGAACTTTACCTAATAACTAGTAAAAATACAGATTTTTGCATAATTTAAATTACAAATAGAGGATTATGTAAATAATTAAATTGATAAAAGAGAAATAACGAAAAGTCAAAACTCACTTTGTAAAGCTAGTCGTTTTCTAGGATAATTGTTTAAAGGTACTACACCAGAATTGACTCTTTTTGTTGGCTTCGTATTTATCCTTTGTGTAGTGGAAGTAAATGTAACTGGTGTACTTGTAACATCATCAGGACAACAGATAATTATATCATCACTGTTAGGAAAACTGCATATTTTCTCAGGCAATTTATTCAATAAGAAATCCTTAACAGCTGATGGACAGTCTTGTGAAAATTTGCATCTACCAGTGAAAGTGTTGGCAACACAAGGATCGCCTGAAAAATTACAGTAAACTCATTATATAGGTACAATGTTTGCCAGATTTTAAGATTATTTAATTAAAATCCCAAAAAAGGAAAACAATATTTTGTTCTAGGAAATTTATGTACGTAAGATTATTAATGAATTCCGTGAATCATTTATAAAACGTTATTATAAGATTTATGAATCATAAATCGCTTTTCTTTTATTCAATGACTTTAAAAACAATGTTTTAAACGTTTTGCACCTGATATTATTACTGTTTTTATACTTTGTGTTGCTTTTTAAAGATCTTTATAATTTTTAATTGACTTGAATATCTCTTTTATATCTACATATTTGTTGTAGTAATATTTAAGAGCAAATACTGACCTTCGGATAAATCAAAATCAGCATAATTAAGCGATAGAGAACAAATTATTAAGACAATTGTTAATAAATACATTGTTGCAATCACTTTTTTTACTACTGTAATACTGCACGTCTTGCAAACTGAATATACAACTATGATAAAGCTAACTTTCATTCCATCTTCACAAATCTGAGTTAATGATATTCCTCCCACTCCTATATTTCTAGATTGCATGATGTCGGCTACATTTTCCTTATGTCCTTATCACTTTTTTTTTTCTTTTGATGCTAAAGAAAGTCAAACAAGTTCAGCATCATGAAAAAACATTTTGAACTTGATCTGTATAAAAATATATTGCATATGTGTAAGAAAACAGCGTTGAAACGCTTAGTGTTAATATTGTTAAAGTTTTTGATCTAAAAATAAATATTCTTTAATTTTTATGTTAAAAATTTGATAATTTTCACTTCCATGCAGTATAAATTTAAACAAATCGTAAAACAATAGTTAACCCATTCATTTCCGCAATGAAAGTAAAAGGAAGAAGATAAATAAAAGAAATAAACGAAAAATATCTGTAAGATGCAGTTTATTTTGCTGTTAAAGCAAGCGCCCATTCAAAGGTTTCTAATTGAAAGTCTCCATCAAGTTTACTAGAATTGTAGGAAAAGTAGATACACAGAAAACGTAAAATTAAAATACAAGTCTAGAAACTTTTATTATAAAGGATAGGAAGTCTTGGGCATTTTACAAATTTGTTCTTATAAGAAAATTATGGTATTTTTAAAAAAAAAAAAATTTTCGATTGAAATTAGCGAAGTACATAGCAGGAAATTATTATTTAGGCGTTAAATTACAAATAAGATTAAGCAAATATTTTCTTGCATAAAAACGGTGATTTTTTAATTTGTCGAAGGTATTGCAAATGTGATAACAAGTTTAATCCGAGAACTAGTTCCCTTAATTCATACAAAAAGTGAATTTTTTAGAGATTATGGCTTTGGGTATACGGAGAACCAACAGATCCACTCTTTCACGCCGTATCATGAATGCCAAGGCGAAAGATGTCATGTTGACAGAAGAATGAAGTACCAAGGGGTTTCAGCACAAAAATTTGTGAGAAAGAATGTGGTGGGTCTTCGTCAGCCTGTAACCATACACGTTCACAGTTATGTATAATAAAGGAAAAGTTAAAATGAGTTCCAAACATTTATTTCTGCTATCTTAATTAATTTTTCCTTTCCAATTCTGAAGCAAGGGAATCAGATCTTTCCACAAAATTTCGAAATCACCCACAAAATTAATGCCCGAAAACTCAAAAAAGAAATTTAAAATTAGAATATAAGAAAATATTTCTTTGTATGATATTTAAAATTGAAACTGACCTGCAGCCTTCCTAGGACATTAATCAGAACACCTCCATCAAACATAGGTTGCGCATCAATAGCCGTTATAATCCGATTGATTTTTTGAAAACTTAAGCTCTGAAAAAAAAACAATATTTTTCTTATCAATAATCAATATAATGTAACAAAAATTGTGAATTTAATGACGAATAAGTGAATGAAGTTAAACACGTCATTGCGTTCATTTGTTTTAACATTTTTAACACTGGTTCTTAAGAAAAGAATGGAGGATAGGTTTTGAAAAAACTTGAACGTTCACCGTCGTTCCAGTTTCATAGTTAAATAGTTTCTTTACTCCTAAATTTATGATCTGAAGTATTTAAAGAACTATTGGCTATTATACATATAAATATTAAAATGTAAAGTACCGATAATAGTTTGATTATGTTACTTTCTAACCGTGTTTAGCTGTCTGTTTAGCGAGTCTGTTTAGCTTAAGTAATAATACAAATAAAAAAATTGAATCAACTGGGGAAAGACTAAAAATTGCCAAAAATGTTGTATCTTAACAGTGAGATTACATCGATTTATTTCGAATTGCTGACCACTTCGAATTATTTGGGAGTGTAATAAGCGATAATGTTCATTTAAAAATAAATACCGGTGTCAAATTTAGCCGAGTATACAGCTTAAAATTAACTGTATATCTTTACTCACTGTCAATTTTTCCATGATTTTGATGGCACCTTGGATTTGGAGGCCTTCAAACGTCATAAAGGACAACTCGTTCTAAAAATAATAATCAAAATATGTACAAATATGATACGTGGGATTACTTTTACAAATTTAACAATGAAATATAAGTGTACTTACATCGTACATGCTGATTAAATTCGGTCTCTGGGTCGGGTCATCAAACTGGGCATAATAATGCTGTACAAAGTTTTTCCCTAGGGATTCGTATGCTGGATTTAGCGTCATTCTGGTGTCCGGCTTTCACTGATTTAGCCTATAATTGGGAAATTAACGAGATTTAGACAAATAAGGTAATTAATCCTGTAATTCAGTGGGATATAATTCCACGTGCAAATTAACCATAAACTTCTTGATTTGATGAGGGGTAGCAGAATGGAAAAATTGCAAATTGTAACCGACAGCAGCCGACAGTAACGACAATATATAGTTCAATGTACTTCTTTAAAGGCAGCACTGTAGCGCTGCAACTTTTCAAATTCAAATTTGGCGCTCTAATTTTCGCATTTTCTTATTTTCTATAATTGTACAGATAACATAAATTGATACTCAGGCGATCAAATTTTATCTGCGTTTTTCCAGTTGAACATTGAAGCTATTTAATTATCGAAATTTAAATTTTTTGCGCGTTAATTCTTATCTGTTCTGTAAAGAATTGCCGGACCAAATTGACTGAATTAACGAGTTTTTAATACCTCTCTTACCATTGACAATTATCCACAGAACAATGCTTTGCGATATTTAAGAAGATAAGCACTTGGAAATTGGCTTCTATTTCGCTCAAAGATGCAGAGACCTTACCTGGTGAATCTGTTCATTTTTATTATTTTTATTTTCCAATCCTTCAGTTTAAACGTCGCGTCTCGAAAAAGCCAAGAAAGTAAGCCATTGCTAAAAAAACATAGACTTTTATATATTTACTATGCATTAATTTAATTGATTTATATATAAATAGAAATAAAAATATTTACATATAGTTAAAGATATATTTTAATCCTCAGAATGCAAAGATTATTCGAAATTGGTTTATTCCGTCGAAGCTGCTCCTGTTCTTCGAATAGCAATGGAATATAAACCTGTGTCAAAGTGTGCTATTATTGAAACACCTTTAATTGTCGGTGGCGTTAAAACAAAGCCTCAAGAATTTCCGCATATGGTGAGTAGTATTTTATCATTTTAATTACAATTGTCATAGTGAAACGAAAAAAATAAATTTTACATTTTCTTAAAGAATCATAAATAAAAAATGTCTTTTCAGGCCGCTATTGGCTTCGGTAACGGAAGTAATATATCCTGGCAATGTGGAGGAACCGTTATATCCGAAAATTTTATTCTAACAGCCGCTCACTGTTTAGAATCTCCAGACAAGTATTTATAACATTTCTTAAATTAACTCCCCTGACAAAACTTTCGGATTGAAATTTATTTCGAACAAATCTGAAATTTTTCGAATCATTCCGGAGTTTCTATCCCAACTAAATAGTTTCATTTCGATTAAAATCAATCCGAACTTGTAACTCCAATGAATCCGGTCAATCCAAATTAATCAGAATTAATCCAAACTGATAAATTCGTATTGATTCGGATTCACCGGATTTATTCGGATTGATCAATTCGAATGAATCTGCGGTCAATCCGAACTTCCAACCCGAATGAATACAAATAAATCCGGATTGATTCGGATTGAAAACTGATCCTTTGGATTTATAGACCCGAATAAAACTGTTTGGTTCGGATACAAATTCTGGAATGATTCGGAAAATTTCGGAATAAAATTCAACCTGAAACTTTTGCCAGGTTATATTATCTTATTGCTTTAAAATCATAAGATAATATATGGTTTGTTCCAAAAAAATATGCAGAGGTCCAGCTTCGAGAGTTCGGACGGGCACGATTAATATAAAAACTCCCGAAAGTGGTATGCAAGAAAGAGATGTAATCACAAGAATAAAACATCCCGATTATAAATTGCCATCGAGATATAATGACATTGCTTTACTCAAACTTGATAAGCCTTTGGAACTAAATGCAGACGTTCGACCTGCTTGCTTGGAGATTGAACCTAAACCACATGGAAAATCTGCAATAGCTACTGGCTTTGGTAAAACCTCATATGGTACGTTTAAAAAAATAAACTAGCTGTGAATTTGTTCTCATTTTGTGCTCATTTTGTTGAGCACTTTTTTTCCTCATTATAATGAAGTTGAGAATTAAATTACTTCCTCGTAGCAGAAGGATTAACGATTTTTTAAATTAATATCGACAACTGATTAAAATATATTTAACTAACGACTACATCAATGCTTCGCTCTATATTATAGTAAAATCAGTTGATCTTTTTGTTTTGATAATTGCTCCTCAGGCAAGATATTTTTCAGGGAGGTCAAGGTCATTTCTAAAGTAACTTTTAACGCGGAATTAAATGGTGACCTTTATTTTGGCCTTCAAGGTTTTGTCAAATTCAACTTAAAAAAATGGAAACACCCCCTTTTTTTTACATCGGCAATCGATAGAGCGGGAAATTTTACGTTCAAATATGTAAAAAAAAACTTGAAAGGTCATCGTCAAGGCCAAAATAAACTAACTAATTAAAATATTTTAAATAAACCCTATCTGAGGAAATATTCAGCCGTCCCGGGACTTTTGTTACACCTGGTAAATAAATATATAATATACTAAGCAAATATAAAGTGGATATTGCATATATTGTAGAAAATTCTGAGGGTAGCGATGATTTAATGAAAGTACAGCTCGACTATGTGTCTCAAGAAAATTGCACGAACAGTTACAAGTCTGATATCGGTACCAAGCAACTGCAAGAGGGTATAAAATCAAGCATGCTTTGTGCTGGTATCATGGAAGGAGGAAAAGACACATGTCAGGTAATTATTTACAAAAATAAACACCAATTATTTTGAAAGGATTTAAAATGAATAATGAAATATCTTGAAGGGCGACAGTGGCGGCCCTTTGCAAAGGGTTTTAACAGAGCCTTATTGCATGTACAGCATCGTAGGCATCACAAGTTTCGGAAGATTTTGCGCCTTCAAGAATTCTCCTGCAGTTTACTCAAGAGTTAGTTCATACCTAGACTGGATCGAAGAAATTGTTTGGCCTTGAAAACTGTATTAAAACTTAGTTGTAAAATGTAAATTAAAATAAAGCAGACAACCATTTAACAACAAAAAAATGGCGAAGCAGACTTTTCAAATCTGTTCTCGTTCTCCCTAATTTTTATTGCATGTATTACACAATATTATATACATAACGCTTATTACTGAAGAGCACATTTACAAATTTGTACATATTCATTTTCATATTATAACTTATATTCGCCAATTGTATACACAAACAAGCAAAATTTTAAATATATGATTGCGAATGCTCATATCCGAGAATACGAATTTCATTGGTTCTGTACAGTAAAATATATGTATATCTATCTGTAGGTACAAATAACTTATTTACAAAATAAAATGATCGAGATACGTGATTCGAAATTGATAACATGATAAATAGTAATTCAACGAAGAGTACTGAGGAAGGAAGAAAGAAAGAAAAACCTGAATAATGAAAAGTAAGAAACAAAACTTTTCTATTAAAAGGTAATAAATAAAAAATATGAGATTAGTTGTCGAGCATCATCCTTATGGCAAGGCTATATTTTGGGAAAAGATAGGAGAATATTAAATTATCAGTCTTATAGAGATAGAGCTCTTTACAAAGAGTCCGCGCTTCAACTCCATCTTCCCTCCTACCTCAGAATATGCAACATGCATCTGAATTTTTCATACCTTTTTTTGCATTTCATACTCGAGTTAATATAATTGACATATATATATATATACATTCATTTATTCAAATCTTTAGATATCAGTCGAGAGCTTATAATTTAAAAGTTAAAAAATGCGCTGATTTTTCAAAGAATACAATTTAAATGAGAACAAGAAGTTTTGTCAGTCAGGAAGATATAATCTGGAGAATGTCTACGATGTCTTATTAAGACGTTTCAAATAGCGGTCGATCCTTTCTGGTTCCATCAGAATATAGGTCTGAAAATTATAAATAACTTTTCCTTTTAAATTTTATATTCCAACAAAAAAACAGGATAAACTTCTGAAACGGGCCCACCTCCAATTCCCTTGAAACTGTTTATACCTATATGTATGTATTTTGATGCACTGAATACGAATATGATAGTGAAAATTGGCGACTAGTCGATTTTCATGGTGAAGCCGTGAAAAAACCATTAAAATCATGGTTTTTTTTTGGGTTTATCACAGCTAATATAAAAAAAATTTTTAAATGTTTTAAACAAAAGTTGTAGATCTTATCGAAATACACCTTTTTTATTGCAAGTACTTTATTCTACGAATGATAGTTTCCGAGAAAACCATTTTTTGATAAAACACACGGTTTTTTTTAAATCTACAACTTTAGTTTGAAACATTTTTTTAAATTTTACATACATAAACGCAAAAAACCGTGATTTTGATGGTTTTTTCATGAGTTCGGAGGTTGACCCTTTTCGGAAATACATGTTGTGTTAAACTCACCATATTTATCAACAGGGTGTCTTGTTTGGTTTTTGAACCAGTGAAATTCCTAGTTTTTTTTTAGAAATTCGTGCGAGCCTTCGTATTTATTTATTTTTGCAAATCTCCCTCTTTCTCGCTTCTGCTTCTTCTTCTTTTGTATCTTCTATTCTGAACTGATTCTCGTCTATATTTTTGAATATATTTCTTGTCTAATCATTCGCGCGTCCACTGATTTCGTTTACCGGTAGTTTAAATCAATAATTGATCAACAGATTTCGATGCGTGGTATATAAACGTGAGGATGTAAATCATCGTATTAAGATTATCATACTTAAGGATTCACCAATAAGGAGAATCATTGGAAAGATGCTGCCACGAAGCAAATTCACTCCATGTTGGGATATTCACCTTCATTGCATCGTCGAAGTTTGAATTGTTGTGCATCGCCTTCATTAGCGATGCGTCGCTCTTATTTAAATCAGCATGATTCACGAGCACAGCCTAAGAATCAAAATATCATTGTAAATTTTACTTCAAATGCCATATCAAGTTTACGAATTATCCAGAAAAACTCTGAGTTAGGCATAGCATACAATTTATGTTCTTAAACTATTGCATAAGCGATTATTGTAAATGTTTTGTTAATGCATATTGAAAAAGCTGGAGTTATTTTTTTTTGCCTCGCTCCCCTTTGCCTATAAATAAAATGAAGTTAGTATGAAATAATGCTTTTTGCTAACACCAAGTACTTCGCTATCTCGTCTTCAAATGCAAATTCAATAATTATCTACAAAAGTAATAAAACTTTCAATCATTTCTGGCGCCGGTCTATCTTTATTATAACATGCAATGATGATGCTCGAGTAATTGAAACTTTTTCTAATTATGTCAATTTTTATATGGTATATCTATTTGAGATTACTGCAGCAAACGTTATCACAAAAGTAATATGTATCTATAATATTGATCTAATAAAAATTTAGCAGTATTTTTTGTGGTGATAATCTTTAATCTACAAGATGTTCAATTTTGCAAGAAATATTAGTTCTTTGACATTAAAATTTCTATATTTGATTTATTTTAAATGGACTGATTCTCGGTAAGGAAAATACACAAAGTAGATGAAGAAGGAAAATACGAACAAATTTTTTAAAAACGTAGAAAATTTATTTCTAAAAAAAACTAAAAAAACTACAGAGTACAACATTTTTGACTTCTGAACACGCGACATACAATATTAACAAAACATTCGATCAAAATGTTATAATTTGTTAAAATTACTCTCTAGTAATTTCATAAACATAATAAATTATCCATCATTTGATTATCAACAATTTATATTACAGGTGTATAAAATTTTGTAAAGCTAACTAAATTTTTAAACTATCAACTCTATACTGATACGAAATATATTTACTATAATATAAAATCATTATTCAAACATTACAAGTTTCGCAAAATAGAAAAATTCCTGTGAATTTGTTTTCAAAATTCACCAAACACGAGCATAAAAATATAATCTCACTATATGTCATTTCTATTTGGAAAGTTGAAAATTAAACGAATTTCCTTGAAATTCTAATGTAAATATTGTATACAAGCATAAAAGTTTCAGTCTCATATTTCTTGTAAATTTCCTACCCAGTCCTACCAATCTGAAGTTATTAAAAATTTTATTACAGTAATTCGTATACTGTTTAACGATGTATACAATTCGCTAAGCACTTATTTTAAATTTACATAATAGTGGTTAATAGCATTCATCCATTGTTTTTGAGACCTTTCAATCTCTGAAATATCAATCTCCACATACCTCTTGTTTTTTTTTGACGATGTAGTTTTTGTTGCCGTTATTGTCCCAAAATTCGCAACCACCAGTGCGATAACGCACACAAAACTCAATGACAGTCGACTTGACAGGCAGGGTCAGATTAAAGCGAAAGGTGTCGTAAAGATTGGTCAAGGCTGTCTGATGGACACCCGGTTGTTCAACAAAGCTGCAGTGAATATCTTCGTGTGTAACCCAAGAATCTGAACTGACTCTGATGATGATTTCCTTGTTGTAGGCTAGATTTTTAACCTTCACTGTACCCATGAGACACTGGTCATTCTCACGGATTATCACGTTCTCCAAACTCACTCCTTCTTGGTCCAATTTCTGTCTGTAGGTGAGATAGTCACTTGCCGGTTGCGCAAAACATATTTCCCATGGATATTGACTGCTATTCGATAATATTTTTTCGCAGGGATTTGCTTCTCTACTTTTTAAAACTGTTGCGAGAAAGCTGTTAGTCCAGAGGGGCGGTACGTTGCTAGGTTCTCTCATAACTCTGACCTAAAAAAAAAATAAAAATTGGTTTAGAAAATAAATTATTAAGCATTAACTTTTGGAAGTAATTCCGAAAAGGGTCCACCTCCGATTTCCTTGAAACTACGTATACCTATATACACTTTGATATCCCTCTACCATTTCCCTTTACTCTTTTCCTTTTTCATTTCCATTTACCATTCCTTGAAATTCCTTAAAAAACATTCAACATTATTACAAACTTTGGATTTGAGATGCTTTCAAAAATGAGTAGAAGATTATTTAAAGAAAATTGTTACAACGTAACACGTTGGAAACATTTTTTAAAATTTGAAATATTGGCTGATATAAACGCAAAAAACCACGATTTTTTATAGTCTTTTTTTAATGGTTTCACCATGAAAATCGTCTAGTCGACAATGTTTACTATTAAAAGTATACGACGTTTCAAAAAATCGGAGTTAGACCCTTTTCGGAGGTTTATCCAACTTTGGAAATGCGATTATTTTTAAAATGAAAGCATTTACTGGATTTTTATAAGATTAACGGGTGAAAGGTACTCCATATTATTTCTTTTTGAGGACTGACACATATATTCAAAAAATGTCCTTGCTTAACTTTCGTCGATGATGAAACGCAAGTCTATATGCTTGGTATATTACATTCTCAGTATTCGGTTTATTGAGCTGTCGGCCCTTTCAGTTTTACAATCCAGATACTAATTTAGACTCCCAGATTTATCTGTTCAACGACCCTGGTCTCGGCCTCATGCCAAAATACAACCTTTATTAATTTTATTCTTTCTCATTATACCTTTTCCTTGCAAATGTAAATAATTGTCTCCAGGTTTTAACTATATAATAACATAAATAATAGACTTTTGAAACAAGAAGTAATGTGGAGTACCTAATATTATTTTCATGGCGGACCCTAATAAAATTAATCACTTTCCGAAAGTAAAACCTGAAAGTGAAATATGTCTAGCTGTTTCCCATCAGTTGTGTTATTTATACCTTTGGCCCTTTAAATCTCTTACTAATATTATCTGTAGTCTAAATGATTTAGCGTAATAAAAAGGTAAATTCGTCAAAATTTAAGGTCAATTCAAAATAATTATACGTAAATTAAAGAGAATTGAATAAGAATTTAAGAAAATGTTCATAGAAGAATTCATCAAGAATTTAAAAGATTTAAAAAGATATCAAGGTATTTTAAGAGATTAAAAGTGAAGAGTTTTAAGGACTTGAAATTTAAAAAAAATGTAAACAGATTTCGAAGAGACTTTATATAAAACTATATTTTATTTTTAAAGATTTTAATTAATTTCAGACAATTTAAAGCGCTTTAGAGGATTTTATAGAATTTAAAGAGATTTTAAAAGATTTAAAATAATTTAGATGAACTTCAAATTTAAAGAAAATTTTACACTATTTTGACTGAAAAATAAGTACGAAATCTTGAAAATATCGTATATTAAAATATACGAAATACATGTGCGACTTTCTCATTATTTTTTTAATCCGCTTTTGCCCGCCTCAAAAATGTGTTCAAGTTTGAAACTTCCGCGATTCTTTGAATTTGATTTAATTAACATAAAATCACGTTTCTTTTCAGTCTACATTATCTTATCACACCTACATTATTTTTAAATCCAAGTGCAACATAACAGTGGGAAAAAACAAAAAATAAAAGCCGCTTACCTCAATAAGCGGTCTGCCACGAGCGTCAGCAAATACCACTCGCTTTTTCCGTTTATTAATGATATCGTTATTCTTCCATCCATCTAAGCTCAGTGACCTTGATGAGAGACAAGGTCGTATTCGAGGTTGTACAGATCTACTGGTAATTGGCGGCGATGAAACCATCAAGGAACTGTATAGTAGTGGACTATAAACCGGGGGACTATGCCCCAAAATCAGCTCAGCTGGCATGGCTGCTATCGAACACATTTAGATCTGAAACATACGAAAATGAAATTCAACCGAGCGTATTCACGAGAATAAAAAATATTTCCTTTTTGAAAAAAAAGACTACTGTTGTCGAGTGCTTGTATACTGAATGGTTACTATGTTATCATGTGTGACACAGATAATACTGATTAAGACCATTCAATTGGAAGACACTTAAAGAATAAAAAAAAAAGACAATATTTTCGTTTAAAATATTCAAGCATAAATTTTATTGATTGAAACATATACAATTTTAAATATACTATTATCAAAAAATACATAGGTATTTATATACATATTGTTATCTATGAGGAAATTGAAACAACTCTTATAACACACGGCAAATTGCGCATCGAAAAAGTATTTTCAATGTCCTCATGCTAAATTTAGAGTGGTTCAGAAGTCTTGGCAATTATGGCTAATATACTGAATGATTGGAGTCAGTCCAATTTGAAGAGACACTATCCATAGTTTTCTCCCCTCGTAAATAATACCTATTATACGATTTAAGATTCATGCTCGCTTTATATTATACTTTGTAAGAACTCATTCCTCTTCAATAAAAAATATTTACACTTGAAATCAAATTATATTTATTTCTATTATAGAAGATATATTTGCAGCATTGTAAAATCGATAACATTGTTTACAAAATAATATCCAAGACACCTTGCAACACCTTTTATTGCTCTTATAGCTATCTCTTAGCTATACATACAATTCATTCATGCAAACTAAGTAGTAACTAGCAAAATTTTCCTTTGTTATTCCTTTATTATTATTATTCCTAAGATAAACATTTTTTAACATATCACGTTGACGATTAGTGGCTCATGATCGAGTCGCAGATCAACAATTGGAAGACTTTTTTTCTTATCAAAGAGGGTCGAAGAGTTCGTGTTAAAAGGAGCGCGATAACTACAATTTCACTGCGATATTCCGTCTTCTCTTCTCTATAATGTGCGCTATAATCAATTTAATTTATTCATAGCACATATCTTTAATTTTCATGAAACCAGTCGATTTGTAAAATTATTTTTGGAATACTTGAAATACATCAGAATTCATAAAGAACAGTAAATATACGTAGAAACCTATTTTTTCAATTTTTACTATAAAATACAAGTATCAAATATTGATTTTAAGAGATCTAAATATTTTTTCATGGAATTTTAATGGGTTTCTAGTAATTTAAAAAAATTTGATGAGATTTTTAGGAATATTAAAGATTTTGACAAACTTTAAATGATTTTAAATTTCCTCACGGAATTTAGTTTGTCCTTTTTACTAATTTATAGTAAATCACTTCACACCATGTGGATTAGTAAGAAACTAATATTAATTAGTAAAATTTAACTAATTCAGATTGAGAGTGTACCATATTTCTATTGAATGAAATCTTGAAAAGAGAGTCACCGAAAAAAAGTGAATAAATCGCAACGCGGTTTAGGAAAAATGTTATTGATATTATAGGTTTCTCAGTGTAAAAAAATTCGATAACGGTCTGAGACGATAATTACGGGAATTCAATACTACAAATAAAAATCTTTCTTGTTACAGTGCTAATCAACTTCTTGTCACTCATGTGCGTTTATTTATAAACAAGAAGAAGTCAATGCGGTACACCACTATTCAATGGCGTTGGCAGTAAAAGTAGATGTGGTTGTCAGACAGTTAGTCATAAATTTTATTTTTATTCAAGATGCATATATTCATTACTTTTGAGCGAGAAAAGCATATATCGTTAATGGCCCAAAAAATACTGCACTTCCTTTGCTTCATACATATTTGCAATTTACATTCACGCCTAGTTATTTTTAGCATGAAAAGCGCGTAGATTATAGATAGAGTAATTTACTAGAGGTATATATGTGTTAATAATAAAAGAGTCAATAATGCTTCGTAGAAATAATATAAGAGAATTAAGAAACAATGGAGTGCTTTACGACTTTTTATGATAAAAAGAATGCAATCAAGAGCCATCAATTATATGCTTCCCTTTATAACATAACTTGAGATACAATATGCATTAAAACTTATTTTATAGTTGTAGATGTGAACATGTTATCAGACTAATCAATTTTATACGTTTCCGCGACAATAGTGTGTGTATTTATTAAAATACACACACATAAACAATTATGTTAAATTAGTTCGCCAAAAATCTTTACAAATTATAGAGCGATTGGAAAAAGGCGAGGATGTGAAATTTAACCAAAACCCTTGAAATTTCTGAAAATCACAATAAATTCCAAAAATAAATAAATTTCTTTAAATTCCTGAAAATCTAATGAAATTTTATAAAAACCCCTCGAATTTCTTATAACGTCCTTAAAATCACCTAATAATATTTTTAAATCACAATCATAAAATTCCTTGAATTAGCGTAAAATATGTTGATAGTCCCGGGTTTTTTAGGTTGAGCCCCAAGTTGGGAGCCAATCCAAAAAACCCGGGACTACAACAAATGCTTGAATATTTCTAAAATTTCAAACAATTTCGTAAAATTCGGATTCTATGTATTAATATAACCTTTTTGACAGCAATTGTTTTGACAATGAGAATAATCTGAAGGTAGTTTTCAAATTCGGTATATTCACATAATTCGCGCAATTGCCAAACCAATCAGGTTTTCGACAACAATTTGTTGCGAGTTCTTATGTTCTTATGAGATATTTCTATAGAATTAATCTGACAAGCTTATTGTTAAAATTATACAATTATTACCCTGCATTGTGCGACTCACAATACTTCAGATACCATTGAAACTGACTCGTGACAGTGTAAATTGTATCACCGAATTGATAAAATTGACATATATATTTATAGTTTAAAATTTACATTAGAAATACGTTAGATGAAAATAGTGCAAGATCACACCGTTTCCAAACATGAACTGGCGAACAGTTATTTAGGTTTTGTTTTTGTAGAGAAGAACCTGTGAATGTAGAATCTAAATTTAAGAACAGATTGTGTATTCCTGATCGTCGTCGAAAGGTTCAATGGAATGACCAATGTCGCCCATACATAAATCTGGGCAGCATCTACCCACGTGCATTTTGGACGTCTTTCTTGAGCTAAATCGATCGAAAAGAAAAAGCGAGGCGTCACGGTGGCGACTGCTACGTTCCGAATTCCAATACTTATCTTATATATATATATATATTATATCATTATATATTCTCTCTCAGGCATGTGACAACCTATGCATTTCGTATCTTATAATCACTAGCTGATTCATTATATAAGATAAAAACAATGTGGCTATGCATCCAACGATTAAGCAACCACTGCTAGACATTCAACCTTCTCGCCCCCTCCGTCCTAGCAAAGAAAATTCACTTCCTGATTCATTTCCCTGACATTTTTCGGGATTATCTATAAATTTCATCATACATTTTAAAAGCACAAAAAAATTCTTCTAAATTTTTTCTTCTTGTAAGAAACTATTTCTGTAACACAGATTAAACATTGAACTGTAGTTTCAAAAATGTTAATTTCTCCCCTTTTCCTTCGAAAAAGAGATAAAAACTTGTAAATCCAGTTTTTGTACTGGATGGACAGGAAATTATCTAAAGACGACGTCTTACTTTCCCTAATCAATATTTATATCATACAAACATACTTAAGGATGGAGTGAGAATGAAAAAGTTCCTTTGAATTTGAAATAGAGAAATCGTCAGTCGTGAATTTATCAAAAGGAGAATACTCACAATAAAAAATGTTTAAAACAAAAAAAATTAAAGACAAACTTCTTGAAGACAATTTGTATTGTAATCTTCGTAAACAAATAATGACTAAATATATAGCATGTATTGGAAATTTATCATATCTGTCACGTGTAGGAATTTTTATTTCTGTTATTTCGTAATTATCAGGCGTATGTATATAAATACTCCGCACCGTAGTTCAATTATTATACTTTTTCTTTATAAAACAGTATTCAATACTGTGCTATTATAAACATTATTTTAATTTCATTATTAGTCTAATAATTTTTTCTCTTCCAAAATTTAAATTAAAAATCGTAATTGCTTATTTAATTAAATGTATTCTGGTATTAAATTAATAACCAGCATGCTCATAGATCATTGATCCCTCTAAGTTTATTAGTGCTATATATTTTTCGTATCGATTTTTTTTACTTGAAACTTATTCACACTAGAAAATTCGACCCGAAAAGGTCAAACCTCCGATTTCCTTGAAACTGCCTATGTATCTATGTATTTTGATCCCCTGATTACGAATATGATGTTAAAATTGGCGAGAATTTGATTTTTATGGTGAAACCAATAAAATACCATAAAAATCATGGTTTTTTCCTTATACCTCAGTAAATATGCAAAAGTCAAAAAAATGTTTTAAACAAAAGTTGTAGATCTTATAAAAATACACATTTTTTGTTTTATGCATTTTTTTCTATGAGTAATAATCTCCGAAATACATTGATGTTTATAACAAAAAAACTCATTAACCATCACTCTTCGCATTGTAAAGAAAAATCATTCTAAACGAAAATCATGGTAAAGGGCAATGGAAAAGGCAAATGTTAAAAGGAAATGGTAAAGAGAAATAGCAAAAGGCAATCGTTAACCATATTAAAAACTTAAAAATAAAATTTACAAAATAACAAATAAAAATCTATGTACTACTGATTTTCTTAGAAACTATCACTCATAAAAAAAATGCTTACAAGAAAAACTGTGTATTTCCATGAGATCTAAAACTTTTGTTTGTAACATTTTTAAAAATTTTGCGTATTAGCTGAGATAAATAAAAAAAAACATCATTTTTATGGTTTTCTAATGGTTTTACCATGAAAATTAAGTTTTCGACAATTTTCACTATCATATTCGTAATCAGCGCATAAAAATACATAGGTATAGGCAGTTTAAAGGAAATCGTAAGGTTTCTTGACCTTTCGGAAGTACACCCAAATATGTGGCTTAATCCGATTATAAGTTTATCCATTCCAATCTGTAGTAATTTAAGTAAAGATTTGTGTATTAAAAGATTGTATATTTATACTGAATGATCTTCAGTAGATTAAAGAATCTTGTAATTTAATATCTTGCTTAACAACAGTCTACTCATTGTCTGCGATCAGTATTTTTGTTGAGACATTCCTCGCTCTCATGTTTTTTACGGTTTTAGCATTGGGAAAGGATAGGTCATGATCACTTGGCTTGTAATGGTTCCAAGTGCTTAAACTCGCTTGAATTTAAAACTGTGTAAATATAAAAACACAAGATACTTAGTGGGAAAATCATATTAGAAAAGTTTTTAGTAGGTTCCATAAAAGTTATAAACTCAGGGAAAAGTTTGTTTGAATTAAACAAACATTTTCTCGATATAGGGCCAACGAAAAAATTTCTTTGAATTAAACAATGTTTGTTTGGTTCAAAGAAATTTTCTTTGATGTGAAGAAATACATTTTTTCGTTGAATCTATACCAAGGAAATGTTTGTTTGATTCAAAAAAACTTTTTTCGTAGTGTAAAATAAGGAAAATAAAAATTGTTTACAACATCATTTTCCAATAAGTATATAATTAAGGTGTTTATCGATCAATTTTAAATTCGTTATACTTTTTCTAGGTCCATAATACGCTACTTTTGCACATAGTTCTATAGTTTCGATTTCCAAGAGTTTGTTTTTTCAATCCACCCCTAATTTGAGTAAAAAAGTGTGATTCATATGAATTTAGACGTTCATAAAATGTTCTAAAAACATTTCTATATCAATTGCCCATTAAATAGATAACACAAAATACGTACTTAGGCATAAAAATCATAATTATTAATTCATTTGATGTACCTCTATTACTGCAAATTAATTTAAGTTACGATTATAAAAAGATGTTCTATATAAATATTAGAACTTTTAGGTTAAGTATTCCATTTGTTTGTGAGTAAAATATATTTTTAATCCTGATTTTGATTAAAATTTCTACCCGACAGAAAAACCCTGAAATCTTCAGTCACACATCTTAAAGAAAATTAACTTTCACCAACATATGAAGTGTCACCTTTGATATTCGAAAGCTATACTATTATGGAATAACTGCAATAATATATAATTCAATATATCAGATTAAAGAAATTTGGTGACCTTTATCAAACAGTTTTTTCCTTAATTTACACATTGACAAATCACAATCGAATCGCGCGCATTTTCCTATAAAATAAAAAATATCCCGCTCCCTGTAACTGCCTGTAATATCCGGCTTTTGAATAAAAATTATTCTTTAGAATTTATACGAAAAAGAAAATTTTCATCTCCATGATCCAAAACAAGTTTCGCAAACTAGAACATTTATAATTCCAGGATATAGCTTCCAATTTTTTAGAGAAAAACCGGTTATGAATGTAATTTTAGCTTAATTCAAGTTACTTACATTTGTTGTCTTTGGTTCCTGAAATAAATCTCTAGTATTGTTCTTCTTTTGTTTGCTAGTCCAATTTGGCGCGAAAAGTCGTTTTACTTTTTGCAAAATTAGCGTAAATGTCTTGAAAATCCGCATCGGTTATTCACACCGCAACTTCGACAAACTCGATTAATAGAACTGCAAGTTCACATAAATATGGGATAGAATAGTTTCACGCAATTGAACCACAGCGAGCGCGCGCGCTTTTTTATAAACAATTAATTAATAACTATTGTTAGTTGAGATAAAATGTTATTAAAATTGAAGTGTTGAGGCAGGAGCCTCTTCAACTTCTTAAAGACCACCGTCTGATCGACTCGACTCGGCGTCGTGGACTCGAAGATAACTTTACCTGACTTTACTCTGGTCTGGTAGAATTACAAATTCGTGGTTTCGCCGCTGGAGAGCTGGTACGCATGCGCACAAGCGACATCGTGTACTTCACGTGATCGGTCGCATGTACGCACAACAGTGACAACGAGGTCGCCCATTGGCTACCCATTATTAAGAAGAAGAGTTCACGTGATCGGCACCATTGGGCTGATTGGGCATTGGGCCAACCAAATAACGCACAGATAGCATGGAAAACTGAAGTACGAAAACTACAAAATTTATGATTTTAAGGCAGTCTTCTTTTTTTTGGAATTTTTACATTCCAATTATTTGCAAAACAACGATTTTGTCTCCTAATCAGCAGAAACATTTCTTTCATTCAATTTCGATCAATCCGCAGTTATGCAGAATTTATTCGAAATATTGGACTAGTATTAATATTTATCTAAATATTTATTATCTAACGAATCCGACATGAGCCCGATTCAGCCCGGATTTTATACGGAATATGCGAATCAAATTACTCTGAAAAAAGTTCCTGATTGAAATTTCCCTAGTAAAAGCTTCGGTTTAAAATTCATTTCGATAAACGATCCTGAATTTTCCGAATCATTCCGGAATTTGTATCCGAACCAAACAGTTTCATTCCGAATCAATCTTGATTCATCCGGTTTGATTTTGAGTGGACCTCGGATTATGATTCGGATTGAAAAATCCTTTCAGATTAGATCGGAATGAAACTGTTTAGTTCGAATACCATATATATAAACTCCGGAATGATTTGAAAATTTTCGGATTTGTTCAGAATCAATCTAAACTTTCAACTACGAATAAATCTGGTCAATCTGAATCTGAATTTATTCGAATTTTTCGGAAGCATTCAAATTGATTCGCATATATAGACCGGATTCATGCTGATTGAAGTTTGGGATTGACCGGATTCATTCGGATTATAAAAATGGGCATTTAGCCTGTCAGCACCGCGCCGGTAGGCCTTTATAGGTATAATTATAAAATTATAGGTATAATAAAGGCAACCGATTGGGGGACCGACCCTAATAGGGCTTGGGCTTAAGGTTCATTCATTATTAATTGACTGCTATGACAACAACTTGGTTTTCTATTTACCTCCGTCTGTATGAAACGGAGGTAAATGACCTACTACGGTACGTTTTAACAAAAGGTATTTATCATTCCAATTGTAAACTTAGGGAAACTATATATACATGCTCTTATCGTAATCATCAGTAACTGAAAGTAAAAGGATGTGTTACGTCGTAACAATTTATTTTAATTTCTGCGTTTGAGCAACTAAATTAATATTGAACCATTTTCTTTGTCATATTCTTCAATTGCACTTCGTTATGATTTATTAGTTTATACCTTCGTCTTAGTTATAAGCACTTTCTCAAGAAGATGTCTCAATTGGTCAGCATTCTGTAAACTCTCTATATTTTCGCCTGTATAAGAGGCGAAAATTACAAGAGATTAAAACTCTTATTAATAGCTCTTATATATAAGAGCTTTAATCCTCGACTAAATTGTAACCATAGGTTTCCAATTAGGATTTTTAATCTCTTTACTTCTCAGGTTTTCCGACCGTTTTGAAATGATTTAATGCCACTTAATTGTTAGGTTAACAGGTAAAGTTTCAGACGTCTATATATATACTCGACGAATAAAATTTTTTTTTATCAAAGATTTCTCATCAACAATTCAAAAAATTTTTTTCAAAAATATCTCCTATACTTTCTGTTGTAATAAACAAATTATTTTAAATACAAACAATTTTTTTAGTAAGAATTTTTGAAGAAAAAAAAAAATTCGTCTCAGTAGACATCCGAAACTTCAGCCCAATCTCTAAATATGTATTATGATCAGACGATATAGTAGATTAGCAGATTGTAGATTTGATTGAACTATTTCTAATCATATATATAAGTATTAGACTCAAGAGACAAATTCTAATTGACCATAATATCTATATAATCTGTAATAGGCTAATCTACTTTAGTTATCAGACAGAATTCAGACTGTGCCCTTATTCACTTCTTTCTCATGTAGATTTATGCATTATATGATAGTCTTAATAATCTTGTTCACTGATTGTACATAATTGCATTCATCTCAAACAGATTGATTTCTGAATATCCGAATTTTAATATTTTCGTAACATAATATAAAAATCTGCAATCTGAGACTTTTCTGAGTTTCAGAATTAACTTAATAATAATTTTCTATCATTCCTAGGTTGTGGAACATTTTCAATTCAGGGATACTTCGTTCGATATTTCGTCTCAATAAATCTGTTTCCTCGGGTGACCTGTCTTGGTAAAGTTTTCTGTCAGCAATATGCCTCGTGCAAAATCGCGCCACATTCGTGGCGCCACGCCAGATATGTAACCATTTCTGGTAAACCGGTTGCAGACAAGAGTTTTAAGAAAAGAGGCCGCTGTCACGTGTCGTTCTGTCTGAATATGAGGACCCTGAGTTACTTACATGGAAAACGTCACAAAGATTTAATGACTACAATGATTATATAATGTATTATCATTAATACATTATCATAAATTCAGTCATAATTGATGGACAATTAACTGAACAATATTATGAGGCGATGAAAAAAATTTCTGAAGATATCCAGATATTTATAAAAAAAGTATTGCCTGCGGCACTTTTTGATAAATTCTAGTTATAAGTTTCACAGACCCTGGACGAAAAAATAGAGTAGACAGGGTACCTTTCGAGTTTAGTGATTTCAAGGGATTTTGGAAAGAGGCTGAAAAAGAGTTATCAAAAGAATGTTCCAGAGAATTAAAAATTTCTTTTCACTTTTACTCTGGAAAAATTTACAATTTAAAAAAAAATATAATATCCTTAAAATATATTATTTTATCTCAAATATCTCCAAATTTTATCAAAATCCAATTATCGGTTCCAGAAATATCGATAATGTAAAACAAACCTACAAAAAAATTAAATCTTGCGGGACTCATATAATTTTTAATATTTTCAAAAATCCTTGGGGTATGAAATGCCTCTGATATGGCAGTATAATTTTACCAAGTTTCATTCAAATCGAACGACCGCTTGCTGATCCTGATATTTCTGACATGCACCAATATTTCACAAGATTGCAAGACGTCTTAAAGGATTTCATCATGTGGCATTATAAGGAAGTTCAAGATGTTAATCAAACTTTCTTAGCATCCTTTGAAATTCCTTAAAATCACTTAAAATATTTTACATTCCTTTAAAGTCTAAAATTCCGGGCAACGCCGGATGAATTTCAGCTAATAAATAAGTAACAGTCATTTAGGTTTTAGGAACTAGATGTTTGAAACTTCAACCCAATCAGTCTGTGAGGCCTGTATAGGTAATTTTTCTTACTTTAAAAATTTTCCGAATATTTCTAATAGTCTACGAATGTAAAAAGGGCCTACGAAAGTTCGTAATTCACGCGTGGAAATGCCCTTTTATTGTTTTAAAAAGTCTTTCTCATAGATGATATACGCAGGATCTATGCTTGCGTAGCTTTGAAAAGATACGTTTTAAGTACCTTCTTACTAATATAAGAGACGCAGCGGTTTCACCGACTTGAGGAACTGGATATCTCATCTTGATATATGACACCCCATTGTCGTCGTTGTAGTCCACGACTCACATAGAAAAAAATTTCAAAATTTGGTTTAAAATAAATCTACAAGGTAGCACACTATGTGCGAATTTCTTATTCTGTAACATCACTTGACTACAAAGATCAGACAATTTTAAATCAGAGCATATAAAATAATAAATATGTGCGAGTGCATCTTTTTTTATACCATCATCTAGTTATCGAGACCTCGTTACGGGGTTATCTACGAATTGTTTTATCGTTTTTCCTTTCTTCAACTGGAAATCACTTTACATCATATTTATAGGATACCTATAGATGACGGAAGCTCTTTGAGAAAAATGTTATTTTTTAAGTCTGGATGATGCACTTTATATTCTAATTATAAAATGTCAACAGATTTTAGAGTGTATATAAATTTTCACTGATTAATGATTTTCAATTTATTAAATGTAAAAAAGTGAGTGATTTGTGCTTAAATTGAACTAGGGGTTCAAACAGTTATAGATCAGTTTCAAACCAAAAAGTAACATATCAGGAATATTACTATTTTATTCAAAAATTGTATGCTTTATATTTTCATGGAAATTAACGTAACATAGTTATGGCAAAATTGAAAATGAAGAGACTTAAATTGGAAAAGTTTCTAAGTTAAACATATCTCGAACTCAAAGTTTCTCAAATTTTTACATTTTCAATTTGAGTCTTTACGATTTTCGAGTATAAAATTCTGTTTGCCAAGTTAATTACTTCACTCGTTTTAAAACTTTGACTATTTTATAATAATTGGTAAAATATTAATATTTTATTATTTGATAAAACTGAAAATTGTTATTGAATAATACATCGGACTCACTAAAAAAAGTTACATACATTCAAGAAAGATATAATCTCATTCAACCTTTGGCTTCATGAAATGTTAGTTTATAGATTTAAAAAGCCAAACAAAAATATGAAAATTTTCCTGTCTGACGATTCCATCCTGCTTTGTTTTCTAGAAGGACGAATTTCTCAGCGTAATTCAAAACATTTGCCGCATATTAAGTAATCATGTGGAAATGACTTACATTTTTCCCTTGCAAATTCCTTCTAATGCAAGGCCTTTATAAATTGCACTGAAATGAAAAAGAAAAGATTCAACTAAGGAGGGATTGTGATTCAAAAACTTTAGCTTGATTATTAATATTTGATAATATATTCACTGAATCGAGAGAAGTTTACACTACACCATTAGACACACGAACTGAATTGGTCGTATGCTAGTTTCGTAAGAATGTTCGAAAAACGTTGAAGCCTATGAATTTCTCATGTACAAAACATACTTTATACTTTGTTTTGTTCAAAAGAAATTCTTAGGAATATAATTCGCTAGTATGACAACCTTACAACTTCAAGTAAACTTGTCTATATTACAGAACATATAGGGTAACACACATGTACAAATGTACGACCCTCAAAAATGCACTCCATCAGTATTTATATCCATGGCGCTTAATTTGATGTCAAAAGGAAAATCGTACTCTCTACTTTTAATCTTTACTCACGCACTCGTAATCACCGGAAATACGAATGTCAAATGCAAGATCGCTTTTGTCAATGCAAAGTACTGAATTTAAAATGGAATGCCCAGAAATGTTTCCTAAAACAACTTATATCCTGGCACGTATTTTTAGAAATAAGATCTGTCAAGTCAGAAAGTTCTAGAAAACATGCGCCATTTTCTCTTATTTCGAAGTAAATAATTCATTTCTTTTCAATTGCCACATACAGTTGAATTTTCTTCAATTCAAGTAAAATTATTAGAATCAAATGCTTTCGTATAAAAACAAATGAACGCGTATAATTCTCGTGACTAGAGATGTCCGGTTTGAAAAATTTGGAAAAATTGAGACTTTTTCCAATAATGGTGCTTAATATTTCCCTTCTATTTCAAATGTAGTACACGTAACAATATAGTATGCATCTCTTTATGTCTCATGTTATTTTAGTTGCAAACTTTTCAAGATCACAGCCAGCCAGTTTTTGAAAAGTTAAATTTTTCGCAAGTTTAGTTTATATATTCGATTATGAACAGCAAAATAAAATACGAATGGCTTAATATATTTTCAAACAAAAAATTTTCAAAGTGCACAAATAAAAAATCTCGGCAAAAATGTTTAGACTTCGTAATATCTTTTTTTACAAGATATGCACAGTATTAATAAATAAATAAATAAAAGTGAAAGATTATCTTTTTAACCTACTATTTATAATTCTACGTTTTGTTCTTTATTTTTTTAAAATAAGAAACTTCTATTTTTTAGTTGCTCTATGCTACATTAACACATTGCTTCTACTTTTTATCCTCTTTTCTTAAAACTCCAAATAGAGCATTTTTGGAAATTAGTTCTTAAATTCACATACACTAATAAAACGTAATCATGAATGTTTTCGAAATTTTAAATAAATTTCAATTTTTTTGGAGGTCCTCAATTTTTCCAAAATTTGTACATCTCTCGTTTCTCTTTCTCTCTCTATTTGTTTTGCCTTTCATTCTTCAATCACACAGTGAAAAATCGCGTCACTTTTCGCTCTTATTTGGTAACGAAACGTTCAAAGACGCGAACAGAGGGATCACAGAAATGCAGCAGCCTATATCAGAAGCAAAGTTTCACCCTGAGCGCATCGGGTGAATTTTAAGGAAAAGCAGGGAATGAATTGAGACCTAGGACAAGGAATCGCATGCCCTGGATCTCTGGCAACAGCAGAGACGACGTAATTGTGCCGTGGGGCCCAAGTGTTGCGATCACCGCTCTTCGTTACTTTCACTGGGTCCTCCAGTTTCTTGCTCAGGCCGCACAATTTGATACGTAATCAAATATTCGGGATAAGCCTGTTCACCTCTATACACCACATACTCTGGAAACACCAGGCCTCCCTGAGATGGTCTTCCCATCACACTGTGGTGTCCTGGTGGTGCATGCGCCATTTTCATTGCGGAAAATTGTAGAAATGATTTACCCAGAGTTACTCGACAAAGAAGCAAATGTCTGAAAATGAGAAAAAGATTGTTAGCAATTATTAGATGGTGATAAGATAATTAGAAATTACAGATTTTTCACAAAATTAAGACGGGTACCTGTGACAAATGTAGCAACTTCTATCTTTGTGAACAGGACATCCAGTCCCACCACAAATACCATAAACATATTGATTGCTTTTGCTACTATGTTCAGCAAAGTAAATGCCGGCTCCAAACATTCCACCGATGTACGCATGGCGTTCATCGAAACCTTTTTGAACTATCGCATTGATGAAAGGACTGCCATGGAAAAGCATTCTTTCATTTGCTTGCGGTAGAGACGAATTGGAGTTCATTCTAGTTATGGAACCGGGCGACGTCGGTGCTGCGGCTCCTACCTCTTCAGCCACTTCTTGTCGTCTGTGTGCATACCGCTCCCACAGTTTGCGATTCTGTACTTTTTGAATCTATAAAAAAAAGCATGGATATTAAATAAATTGTACCTATTAAAAAAAACCGTTACACTTACCCTAACAATATTGTATCTGGAGAAAATTCCACCAGAGATACCATTATCTCTATGTTCTCTGATAGTATTCTGCATTTCCTCTTCCACAGCCAAAAATTCCTTATCCTCAGCAAGGAGATCTACCAAAAGAGTTCCTGGATTCGCAGACGGTTGCCATATCGACCCTGCGGCGGAACTCAGGAGTTTGTCCATTCCCTTAATGAGCTTATGTCTATAGCCATAAGCCGAAACTCCAACCTGCTTCAAATCCTCGTGACCCATTTCCGCAAGAATATCGAGCGTAATTTGCTCGCGTTCAAATAGCTCGAGCAAATGTTCTAGGCCTAGACTTTGCAGGAATCCAGCCACACTCGTAATCGCATTACTATTTCTTTCTTCACCTACATCTTTCATGTCTCGATCCGAGCATTGTTTTGAAGTCATTGGGCTTATACAAGAAGATGGGCGCGCTACTGGTACGCATAAAGTTATTGCTGCACCGGAAGGCAGAATTACAGTCTCTTGAGTAAGGGATGGTGGTGGCGAAACAGGAACTGCAAATATCAGCAATTTGTTAGTATTTTCAAAAGTCAATTAAACCCATATTGAATTTAATCCAGAGTTGCTACAAAATTAACATCAGCGAGAATACAGAACAAATAGAACTCTGTAAGTTACATACTAGGTTCTCCAGAGAATTTATCCAAGCTCTATGCTTTTCCCAGGTTTTCCAGGCATTGTAGAAACCCTGTAGTATATATTGAGAATGATTAAATACGATACCTGCAACAATGCTCGGTGATCTGCTAGTGCCAGCATTGTTTACACTAGTCGAAGGCATGGACGGCACAACTTGCTGCGACGCCATGGCATCTTGTAACAAGCATTGAACGTCGTCGGCGCTAGCCAAGTCCACCGGCGTCTGTCCTTCCTGATTTTTCAAGAAGGTATCTGCTCCATGAGCGAGGAGAAGGGCGCACAATTGCGTTCGACCCTTCTGAGCGGCCTCGTGTAAAGGAGTAAAGCCCCATTTGTCCGTAGCGTTAACTACCGTGTTGTATTTAATTAATAAAGCAGCTATGTCCAAGTGACCGTAGCTCGAGGCATTGTGTAAAGGAATCAGTCCACCCTTATCTTGTGCATTCACATCCGCTCCTCGCTCCAGAAGAAATTCAGCTACTTCCAGATTGTTGTATCCAGCTAGAAAAATAAACTCGTATTATTTCGCCAGCTACTCGATTTTTAATCTTGCGTAAAGTCGAAGTATATTAAACCTACCAGCTAAATGTAAAGGTGTACTATTTCGACCTTGTGCATCTCTGCAGTTAATATTGTCTGAGGTAACTAGTCTCTGCACTCTCGCGAGATTTCCTTTTTTAGCTGCATCCAGCAAGGCGCTATTTCCTCGTAGCAGGTCTGCAACGTCTTGATCCCCGTCTCTTACCAAATCTAAAGGCGTCGCACCATCTCTATTCTTTTTCGTGGCGTCCGCTCCATGTCTCAATAGAAGACGTACAATCTCACACTTTCCTTTCGCAGCAGCTTCATGCAACGGCGTGAATTTCCAAAGGTCTGCTACATTTACAGAAGCTCCATGTTTCACGAGAAGTTCTGTGACTTCATAGTGTCCGTATGAGCAAGCATTGTGAAGAGGCACTAAACCGCTACAAAAAAGATTTCTATTTAGCGACTCTTTTAAAAATTAAAAAATGATTAAATTCTTACAGAATATAATTTCTTTTAGCGAAAATAATTACCCTTTATCCTTAGCATGGACATCAGCCCCATGTGCTAACAGATATTCAACAACAGGAACTCTATTGTATCCCGCTGCGAAATGTAACGGCGTCGAATGTCTTCCGTCCAAATCTCGGCAATTAACTGCGTGTTGATTAGATTGTAGGATTCTCTCTACCGCAGTTAGATCACCAGATTTACTCGCTTCTAATAGCTGTGCTTCCACATCTTCTGTTCCATTTGGTGGATCTAAAAAGCAATATTTTTAAATAACACGAATTATTAATTTATTACAATAATTTGATAATTAATACAACTTTTCTAACTTACCTTGTAAAATTTTTAACACGTTTTCGGTGGCTACTTGAGCCGCTGTGTATCCTTGCAGAGATACGATTGATTGGTCTATATTGTACGATAAAAGAATTCTACAGGCTTGCACGTTATCCTCTCTTGCGCATCTGTGTGAGGAATTATTGCATTAAAAAAAATAAATATAATTATATTTAAAGCGACTTTAAAATAATTGCCTGTGAAGTGCCGTTTGCCCTAATCCGTCCAATGCATTCACGCTTGCGTTGTGTCTTAAAAGAATATCCATAGCGTCATAATGAGAATTATCGGCTGCGACGTGAAGAGGTGTGAGAAAATCTTTGTTTTTCTCATTCAAAGTGGGACTCTTTCGAATTAAAATTTCAATAATTTGCTTCCTTTTCGGGAAAGGAGATGCGACGGCACAGTGTAACGGAGTATCGCCAGTGTAGGGGTGTTTTAAATTCACTACAGCGGGCGACAAGTATTTTTTTAATTTAGTTGAATCTGCCTGTCTGCAGGCGTCTAATAGGCAGTGTAATTTATATTCGTCTGAAATTGAAGCAATTCAAACGTTTTACCTACTTAATTAAATGCACTTTAGTAAAAGAAAAAAAAACTACTGGTACCTCTAGAAGAACTCTTTTTATGTTTTTTCGTGTTAATATTAAGATACTTACAAGTTAATCTTTCTTGCAACCCCAATGTTGGAGCCACGTCGATAGCACTTTTGCTATGACAATTTAACTGCGTTGGATCCGCGCCTTCACTCAAAAGGAGAGAACAAACTTCTGCCCTTGATTTACTCGCTGCTTCGTGCAGAGGAGTAAAGGCCCACAAATCGCTGGCGTTAACTGCTGCTCCGTGTTTCAACAACGCCTCGGTCACGTCGAAGTGACCATACGAACAGGCGTTGTGAAGTGGCACTAGACCACTGATAAGAAAATATTTTTATTAAAAATTACTACCTAATTCTTTCTTAGTTTGTATAATGATAAACCCCAATTACCCTTTGTCTTTCGCGTGCACGTCAGCTCCGTTTTGAAGTAAAATTTGAACGACCCTAGAACGATTGTATCCAGCAGCTAAATGCAAAGGCGTAGAACGGCGACCGTCACTGGCGTGGCAATTTACATTCAGAGGATTGAGTAGTTGCAAAAGTCGTTCTTCATTTCCCGATCTCGCTGCCTCCAGTAACTCGTCTTTCTTATATTCTCCTGTCAATACTGGTTTTGTAGCAGCATCAGCTAAATCGAGAGCAGTTTTTCCCTCAGTGTTTCTAATATTTGCATCGGCTCCGTGCTGCAGCAGTGCTATACACACGTCTATTTTTCCCTGTAAAAAAATTCAAAATTATTAAATTAGTGTGAAGCTTTTATTTCACTATGATATATTCCATTTAATATGTAATATATTGATATGTATTTTGATAATCTACCTTTATAGCTGCTTCGTGCAGTGGTGTATAATTCCAATTATCACGGGTATTTGGATTAGCTCCTGCTTCCAGTAACAGTCTTACGACGTCGTAGTGTCCGAATGAACACGCATTGTGTAAAGGATGAAGTCCACCATCGTCTCGAGCTTGGATGGAAGCACCAGCCAGAAGCAAAAATTCAACTACGTCTCGCCTACCGTATCCTGTTTTACATTTCAAAATATCCACTTTAAAGTTTTTGAATTCGAAACAGTTCTATTTAAGATTCTTGGACTATTTAATTCCAATGTAGTCTAATTTATGAAGTTTAAATCTGAATTAATTTCTTTTGCATTATTTTAAAATTAAAACTATAATTTTAAGCTTTTTAATTGTAAATATTACAGAAAAAGCAATGCTGAAAAATAATTAAAAATCTATTAAATTCATTTGTGAGTAATGAATTATAAAAATGGTTCTCTTACATGTTGTCCAAGAAATTACCATTGTAATGGGTTTTGATCACTTTTAGACCAAAGTTTCGTGTTTTATACAAAAAAAAAAAAAACCTCTTAGGTTGGAAATGACCTCATTTCTATTGATAAGTACCTTGTGATAAAAAATTATGTATTCCTTTTACATCCATTTGCTTTCCAGTTAATACATTTTTAATTTCGAAATTGTTAAATATTAATCTTTCAATTTAATAATTACGAATAAAGAATACCGACTTTTTACTTTAAAACGTGGAATATAAAAATAATATTTAAATCATTTACCCAAAAAATGGAAAAAAGTCGGAAGAATTCGAACAGAATAAATTAAAACTTAATGGTAGGAACTTTTTGAAATATTTTGGTTTTTAGGTGAATTTCGCAATTTGTCAGTTGAAGAAAAATGCAGAAGTAAACATTATTTGTCACTAGTCGACTCACCAGTAGAGTGTGAAAAAGTAAGACATATTTTTGAAATCAAAATCTCACTGTTACTATGGAGGCATAATTAAAACCATAGCGAATGACAACATAATCCAGTTGGGAAACGAAAGAATCACCTTAATGTTCGATGAACCGTTAAGGTGAGTGACTCTTCTACAAAAGCTTGAATTTGAAAATTCATCGAGGAACAATTCTGATAAACAACATATTTCGAAGTTGATAAGAGTAAAAAGAATAAACGTATTGCTCACCAGCTGCAAAGTGTAGAGGTGTAGATTTCCGTCCTGCTGTATCCCGTGCATTAACCGTTTTCGGAGTCACCAATTTCTTGACCCTCACGAGATCTCCAGTTTTACAGGCCTCGAAAAGTTCACGCAAAGGATCCGTATTTCCTGACCCTGTTAGGGATTCGGGATTCGTTAACAGTGTCCGTCGTCCTGCCATTTCACAACGCCATTTTCACACTTGGTCAATGATGGTTGTATGTCTCTATGCAATATTTTATTTTTTTATTGCTCTGCACTCTGGTGCACAAGCACAGGTTACGTTTGCCATCGTCATTCTGTTCACACTTCACATGCGCGTACACAAGGAAAACATACACATATACACAGTGTTCCCAAAACATGCTATTTGCGCGCGCATCATTTTGGCTTACGAATTAAGAAATTCTCCCATTGGTCAAACTTTTAGGCGCATGATTAAAAATCGAATTAATTTATAATCAAGATTAATTTATAATCAGTCAAATATTCGCTTAATTTTTAAAAATAATTACATAAAATTTGAAATTACTCAAATTAAAACAAATTCATGCAATTCCTAATTATTAATTTATTTTATTTTAAAAATTATAAATTAATTCGATTTTAAATCGCGCGTCTGAATGTTTGACCAATGGGAGAATTTCTCAAGTGGTAAGTCAAAATGATGCGCGCGCAAATAGCATGTTTTGGGAACACTGCATATACAGAATCGATAAACCAGCGAATGAATGAAGTAGAAACAAGGAGAACGATAGAATCGATTGTATCATCAGGTATCATATGTAACGAAGCCTCCTCTGTTTTCGATTGTAAACATGTCAACTCAACCCTGGTTTCTATAAGATTCTAATGGAAAGCAGGGTTGGGTTGACATATTTATAATCAGTAATGTGCCATTTTATATCTTAATTTTTTGGTCACTGCGGTACTTTCTTTCCGTAATTTGGTAATTTTGAGGTAAAATAAAACTGGTAATTCCTTATTCACACTATTATTGGCGCAAATTTTTAAATGATGACCTGCTGGTATACGTTTTATTAAAGAAAAGTAGCTATAATAAGTAAAAAGTGTTTATAAAATAATTTGAAAACAGAAACAACGAAACTTTACTTGCAAAAGCATGTATTTCCTGATTTTACTTTAACAACTTTAAAAAATAATAAAACAGCATATATCAGCATATATAATAGCACTATATCGGCCATTTTGTCATTGTCTGCTTTTCTTAGAAGTTATCATTTTTTAAGATATTTACACATAAATTTTACTTCAATGACTGTATGAAATATATGTTATTTGGTTACTGAACATTAATGTTCTTTAATTTGAATGGTTTGCATAAAAAAAACAAGTATATTTATATAGAGTTACCACTTTACCAAAAATTTGCCAATTACGGTAAATTTTGACGTGAAAGAAAGATATACCGTAACCACCGTAACTGTCGCGGTAACATCAGTCCACACTTGTGTCAGAGATGAGGTGGTACTGGTGGTAGAGACTACAGCTACACTTGTTACTGACTGACTACTGCATGCCTGCTACATGACTACACACAACTACAGCGCCTATACACACTACTCTGACACTACACACAACTACACAGGAACTCAAGAACACTGTACTGAATTGTATTTTGAACAAATATACTTGAGTTATTCATTGTTGAGGTAAGGAGTAAGAATTTTGCTGTGTTAAAAGTTAATAATTCAGTTTAGAAAATGTTTTATAATAATCAATTAATTTTTGTGAATAGCATCTACCTAAAATATGGAAGTGAATTAATAATTAAAATTGATCAGCTCTACATAACCTACAAAAGTGAATATATATATATATATATATATATATATATTATACTATATATTTTTTCTAATGTTTCACGTCAAGTAATATTTTTACAATTGCATTTTAGTTGTATCAAAGATAATATGTTTGGTTGTATATTACTGATATTAACCACATCATAGACAACCTATCTTACAACTTACAAGTGTGTTACAAGTTATAACGTAAATTTTATGTTACAGATGCAATTTTATCGTAGTTAAAATTGATTTCGGACTTCATAATGTCACAAGTAACGAGGGTTCTTGGATGTAGCCCGTTGACTGCACGATACGTATATTCCTGCATTTCTTTTAGTCCAAATTCCGTGTTTGAGCAAAGTCTACGTTGGAAGCGAAAACCGATATGGTTGCCCACTGCAAAATCCAAAGTATTTAGAGTATCTCAAAGACCTGTTATACCTGAAGAAGAAGCTCTGGAAATTAAACGGCTTTATAACCAGTACAGAACAGCTGTCAAATCTATCAGGTATATCAATTATTCCATTGGAACCATACCTTCTGGTTTATTGTAACTTCTATTATTCCAACACAAAATACTTAATAACATTATTATATTCTAGGAGATATATGATTACATTAGCAGAAGAAAATAAAGTGCAGTTGGATCCAGCAGTAATAGAAAAAGCAAAGGAAGAAGATTTTGCCTTGTCTTCAGCTATAAATGACGAATGGAATAAGAAAATTTTCGCGGAGAGAGAAGAGAAGTTAGAAAAGGAACGATTAGAGACAATGCAACGGATTTTATATATCAACGAGAAACGGAAGAAAATGAAAGAAGAAATCAAACTGAAAGCAGCAGAAAATATAAAGAAGGCTCAGGAACTAGTTCCAAACCTCATAACCAGTAGTAACATTGATGAGGCAATAGACGAAGCTTTAAATACTGTCGTTGATCACAATTTTGCAATTGATATCACTGGCACCAGATATACTGAAGAGTTCGAATCTGTCCCAAGTAAATCGAACCATCAGCAAAAAAGTCAAGTATCTCAATGAATCATTTTCAAAATCTGTACATAACATAGTCTTTACACAAACAAGATGATAAATAAATCACACAACCTTCAGTATCAGATTCCTCTTTTTATTTCGGGTTGTGACACTATTTATTATTAGAATAGTTGTATACAGCTTTGAGTAAATATACATTTTCCAGTTAATCGTAATGCAACAATATAAATATATCATCCGAACATCTTTGGTTTAGACACACACGATTTCATTCGGTAAAAAACCCTGGATTGTGTAAGAAGAAATTACGCTTTTTAAAATAAATATTTTTGTCCTGTAATTGTGGTAAACAATAAATTTTTGCTTTTTCTTCTAAACCCCTAATGAATGTTTTAATTGAATTTAGAGATCCTACGGATACATATTGGAGCGTTGTTTTGGTTATTTATACAATGACTAAAGTCAAATGTGATATAAAATTTCGTTTAAATACAGCTAGACAATTATAAATAAATACGTTAAGTATCAATTGATACAATCTAAACAAATGTTTTACTTGTTCTTTTTATTTGTGAAGCCTGTGAATTTGAATTAATTTAAAAAATTTAATTTAAACATTAAACGCCTACGAATTTTCCGCAAATCTTGAAAATAGAAAAATTATACGCTGACTGAAAAAATCGAGATATCGTCGACAGCACCGTAAAAAAAATTAGTTTGCATAAAAAGGTGATGGTACATTCTGTTGATTAACCCTAACATTTTCAAGAATCGTGTCGTGTCATATGATATTTAAATACCTATTACTGAAAAGGAAACTGAATCGGTGTTCCATAAGCTGAATATTTAAAAAAAGACGATCTTACATGCTCGACATCATCATCACGACAGTGGTGAATTCGCAAAAGTCTAAAAACTATCGCTGCTTTATCACAGAGGCTGCATTTTCAAAACTGGATCTTGGAATTCAGCGCCGTCCCCGGGGCGATTTAAAAATAGTCAAAATGCTACGCCGCGTCAAATACAGACTGCGCAGAATTTTACATTGAATCTTAACATAATTTTTTCTCCTGGAAATTCTACGTTGCTTCTGTGGAAAAAAACATGTTTTTGGCAAATTTAAAACGTATTGGCACTATAAAATTAATACGTAATGATGGTAAAGTGCGCAAGGCAGAATTAACAAAAAAATGTTTAAGTTTTACTTATTCTATAAGAATGAGCGATAGAAAATTCGCTAGGGAAGGTACATCATATCATATTTTTCGTTTTATGGCATAGCAAATCATTGTTCTGCTTAAACATCGTTAACATAGGTAATTTACGTACTTAATGTACCTTACGGTGCTATTGTTTAAAATATTACCAGCTTGAGTTTGAATCTATTGCACTTTTATAATATGTATTATTTGTATCAAAAACAAGAGAGGCCTCAGGCTTCAGTTTCAACAATGATCAACGAAAGTTAGTTTGTAAAGGTACATTAGGTGCTCTTTTCATACAGACTAACAGATGCTTAAGTGTTGTACTGATTTCTTCGTTACTTATTCATATATTATTAATATTATATTATTACTAGACACAATAGGGTCACGCATTTATACAATTTATGCAAAAAATGAAAAGATATATACATAATATGTATTACAGCGAACCATCAAATCCACTTGATCGATTTCTTTTCATTTTCTTCATAGAAAAAAAATGTATCTATAAGATGCTTCTAAACTTTTTTCTGGAGTTAATGTAGAATAACTTTCGCGTTTCAACAAAGAACTTCAACTGCGTATTTTTTTAAAAGAGTAAAAAAGTGCATTTCATGATTCACTTTAATAAGTATGTATGAAAGCTACAACATACTGTTCGACATTTCGTAACCGCTTGAGTGCACATACAAAAGGTCATAGAAGCTGCCATCGTTTACAACTCACCGATCACACTTAAAATTTAATTTACGTTTTCATGTAATGCCTAAAAACATTAAGGCTGACACATTACCAAACCGCAGATTACATTTTAACAGTATACGCTGAACTTCAACAACGTTAACTAACATTAGCTATAGGATTGTGCGCTTCGTTCAAATACTCACGAAATTTTGTAAAAGTATATATTTGAATTCTTAAAAATAATTATTAAAACGTTCTTGATAAGACATTAAAAATTAAAATATAATTTTTTAATTGAATTTCAGATGATTGATTACAATTTGCGACTCTGTTTGCAGTAACAAAAAAATAAAAAGCAGTGAGCTTTTCCATGTTTTGGATTATTTTTAGTAGTCCTAGGATTTGTTATTTATAAATTAAAAATTCTGGAATGACAATTTGAAAAGCAAAGCGCACATTCCTAAACAATTTTTCTGTTGTGGGTGCATTGTGCGCATATTTGAATTAGTGTGCGACGCATTATCGCCAAAAAATAGCTTCGACTTCGATTTTGTGAATATATAAAATTAGGTCTCATCATACAGGCTTTCTTACATTCTGCGTAATTCGTCATAGTCGAGCACCATGATCGAAAGTGTGCTACGTCTCTGCGTTACATGCTAGTGAAGAATACAAGATTCTTACAAAATTCTTAAAATCTTACTCTTTGCAAACAGTATTAAAAAGATGGCACATGCTTTGTTGATTGTGGAGATTACTTTCTCCATTCTCTTTTTGTTGGTTCATAGTTTTTCTTTCGCACTAGCAGTGTGATATTCACATGAAGCATTACCCATTCGACAATGAAGCGACTCAATTGTCGTTTCCTTATGTCTGTGAATTCACACTCACCACAGTGCTTAACGTTATATGTACATAGTATTTCATTTTCATTTTTTTTTCTCAGTTCCGTAGTGTTGGTCTTGGTGACGAAGAACGTGGTACTTAATTATTCTGATTCATAGGGGTTCAAATTACCTATACCATGTATGCTTTCTAATATTTTGGTATCAAACTACTGGCGAAATTAGTTTTCTACAACAGTTCATTAAATCGTTTTAAAATAAAAAATTTAATGATGGATTTAGGGATAATTGCCCAAGCTAGGATTTAGCATTTTTGCCCTAGAATGCTGTTTTGTCTATATGAAAGACAAAGCACTTTGGTCAACTCTTTAAACCTCTTGGCAATGTTATCAAACGTATACATATTTAAATATATGCATATGAATATGTATACGCACAAATACGCAATTACAGAAAATGGTTCTTAAATATTAGATATAAGTATTCAACAAGTTCTACGTCATAATAGCAACACTGACGAACGATTGGAGGAGAGGCACCCCGTTTAGTGTTCTTTTTAAAGAACTTTATACCTTTCTTAAGAAACGTCTGTAGCCTCTTCTTCAACAACAATAATAATATTAAATATAAAAACATTTTGTTTCTGCAATCATGAAATAGCAAAAATTCAATCGATAATATGAATTCTTTAAATTAAAAAGAAAATAAAAACCCACAACAAACTACGTACTTTTTCTCACTTCTTTGTTTTTTTGAAAGCTCTTCCTAGTCGACTTGTGGATTCTCGCCAGCGTCGCTATTTATAGCTTATAAAAATTTTTGACCCTAAAAGGAACGAAATTCGTATGCTGTTAAAAATTTTAGCAATTTTACTATGTACTTATAATAAAAAAAAGTAAAGTAAATTTGTATCTCATGGTGTAGAGTACTAATCATGAATATTTATTAAATTTATTGTACGTTTATGTGGAAGTTGCTTCCAACACATTTATAGTAAAATTGCTATATATTCTCCTAACAGTATAGCAAATAACAATGTCGCCTCATAAATAATCGACTGAATTATTATAATACAAAACTATCGCTTACCATTATCCATACTATACGCTGTGCACAAAACATTAATTTTACATATCGGATGATTTCCGACTGGAGTATGAGAGTATCTTGTGAAAATTCAATCACTGGGCATTTACTTCCTACTCACTAAATATCGAGTAATCCGTTGATTTTGTTCACGCTACGTCAATCCTTGGATTATTCGATACCTCGGGGGCCATCTATTGGCATCGTATGCAACACTTCGTCGAGGAGCTGAAGTGCTCGATGGAGATGTACCTGAAAATTTATTAAATAACCTTCTAAAATAATTCGAAAAAAATTCAAAAGGATTCACAATAATATTTAAGTCAAGAACTTACTTCAATCCAGCATGGAGTTTCTTTTATGCTCTGTCTGGGATAATCTGGACCCCATCCCTTGACAAAGCTTAAGCGCAAAATACAAAGTCGTCGAAGATCGTCGACTCCAATGCCAGCCGCTGCACTCAAACCTGTAGCAAAAATAAAAAGTTTTTAAGTTTTCAAACATCTTCAATTTTATTTTTATGAAAATAATTAATTTTGAAACTCTTTTTTTATTAAGAATTAATTAAGAAGAAGAAAAGTAGACGTAGATCCCTCGATCATAAGCGTAAATATTTACATACTTTTAGTTATAGGTGCCCCATGAGTGAGATGTCCAGCCACAGCTGCCGCTTGAGCCGCTGCAGCCGCTTGAGCAGTAGCAGCTTGTCCTCTCATTTGCTTGTGACACTGTCTCAGATCAAAGACTTTGATATAGGCTGTAGGGTAGATTTTGTGAACCGCGTCACCGGGTGCTCGACCAGCTTCCCTATCTAGATAATAGGATTGGACGAAGACGCTGTGTTCACTCTGACACTTGAGCCAAACGTCACCTTCACCTCGCAAGTCAAGAACCACCCCTTTTCCTACACAACGATATTGTAAAATGGCATTAATTCAATAACCGAACATTTATTATATAAAAGAAACAAAGAAATTAGTTACAAAGACAATTTCTTACCTATATGTAGTCGGGCTTTTTCACTTTGCTCAGTACGATGGACGTTACTCAGAGCTCCAAGGCAAAATCTGTTGCCACCACTGGGGTCCACATAACCATCTACAGTTACAGTGGGACAACTGCTGCTAACTTTAAATGTTTCACCCACTTGAGTGTCTAATTCAAAGTACCCAACGGAGCACCAGTATTCTGGAGCTGGTTGACTTGAGAGTAAATTTCCTCCTACTTCACTTCCGTGTGCACCCCCTAAAATTTGATCATTTAATCATAAGAAAATTACACTATGAAATAGAACTTTTAACAATTTTTCCAACAAGGGATCTACTGGGATAGAAATATTTATTTACAGTATGAAGTAGTATGAAGGTGACGATGATCAGGAGGTTGCATACTCTGTGTGTAAGTCAAGGTGTTGGCACCTGTCCATTGCGGTGCACCTGTATTATACGGGTTTGTCACTGCGGCTACAGCAAAACCGTTTTGATGGTGCAAATGCACCGGCGATACTGGTGAGCTCTGACTGCCACCTGCTAAAACATTCAACATGATCATATTTAATCCCCTTAAGTATGTTGGCTAAAATTTGAACTTCAAAACTCTATCTCTTCATTTTACTCAACAAATATTAGAACTAGATCTCTTTTCACTCTGTAGACGTCCTCATTCTCATAATAGTATTAAAATTAAATCTTCTTTCGCTCTATATCCATAATTCTATTTTTAAAATAACTTTAAAACTGCTAAATGCAGGTGCTCACCTATTACTAATTTTTTAAATTCTTTTGAATTACTTTAATCAATTAAAATGTTTTTAATCACTAATCTCATTTTGACTATATAGAGAAAATTAAAACTATAAAGATAATGCATATGCTTAAGAAACATACTTAATGTTGCAGCCAATGGATCGACGGTTGGCGGAGGTTGATTCAGATCTTGTGGTGGTGTGGCAGTTCCATAAAAAGGTTCAGTGGATTGACCCTGAGTAGAATTTAAAATCTGTCCACTCGTATTAGTACTCGTCGTATTTAATGGTTGCTGTTGATTACCAACAGCATGGGCCATCGGATGTCCTACAGCTGTATAATTAAAAAAAATATTAGTTAAATCCTGTTTCAAAAGACAAAAAGGATGAGAAACATGTATTTATTTTAATATTTTCAAAACAGGTTTCCTTTAAATTATATACATGGAAATTAAATGGAAAATAAGAAAGAAAAAGCGTATAGGAAAAATAAATAATACCCCGTATACGTACAATGGTGTATGTTTCGCGTCGAAGAATGATGAGGCGTGGGAATCCAAGTCTGTCGGGGGCAACTACTCTCCTCCAATTTGGTATGTGAATTCCCACCATTGACTCCCCCGCCTCCACTAAACATACCCTCACCATTGGCTGGGCGAAAAATAAAAAAGCGGAAACCAAAAATAAGGAGAAAGAAACTCAAATTGCTAATGTGTAGTCAAATAAGGCATAAAAAATCCTAATTATATTCGCAAAAATTATGATAACAAAATAGGTACGAAAGGATATTGAATTTTAAAATAGTGTAATTAAGAGTTGCGGACAGGGAAGATGGCTGTGATCAAATATTGTTGGCATAGTCAAGGGTGCAAAAAAGTATGGGGGCGGGTTCATGAAACAGCGAAGGGAAGATATTAAAAAAAATACAAAGAATTATCACTTTAGGCCTACAACATAATTGATATTGAAAATTCACATATGTACCTGGGTTCGGTGCCGCAAGGCCTGGTATAAATGATTGTTGAGGTTGTGGATTGTTTGCTGCAGGAGGTTGCGGAGGTGGATGATGTTGAATAGTTTGATTTATTTCTCCATCAACATCCATTCCTGTACTTACGCCCACACCTGCTGTAGCACCAGCGGTTCCACCACCAACTGTGTATTCGTCCTTGACTAAGCGTCCACCAGGTCCAACTCCAATTCCAGATTGTAGTGTCAATCCTGACAAGTCTGTAAAGAACGGGTCTGTGTGGGGGAAACCAACCCAGTCCGTCATACACCAAAGCGACAATAGTAAATTAATATTTGCTAACGGTTTTTAGATGACAACTCAAGAAACTATGAAATTAAGTTGTATTACTTTTGCTTTAAAAACTGTAGCAGATATACATTTAGAGAGCATTTACAACAAATATTGCGATATTTAAAAGTAATGTAGCGCCAAACCGAGTAAGTTTTACGGTTTAGGCATTTGTATTGGTATTGTGTTATCTTTATAATTATAATACTATTTATATCAGTTTCATAACTTCATCTATCACATTTCTAACGTCTTATCTTTGATACAATATGACTATTTGCAATTCCTAAATTAAAATTTAGAAATGGCTGACAGCGCGCGAGGTGGCGACTACAGAATTAATGGTGTTGTCCTTTGCATGGGACCTCTCTGGCTACTCTTATGAAAAGTTAAATTATTTAAATTGTGTATTTAAAGTGAACTTAAAAAAGTAATTGTAGGTAAGCTTTGCGTATTCGTATAATTTGGAGCAGTGAAAATAATGAAAAAGTAGTTTTTGAAAGGAATATTTGCAATTCGTAGGTACTTGCTTGACAGTCATTTTGTTTTGGTCTTGTTATGACAGTTATGACGGTTATGACATTTGCACATAAATACGCGATTTTATCGTTTTCTAGTTTCAAAACATAAAATACGCATACGTGATAAACAGCGAGTGTCGTCTGATAGGAAGTAAAAACATTGAAGCCTCCAACTAAGTCTACTCGGTCTACTCGTATAAGCTCACTTATTCAATTTACGAAAATTAAAATGTTTCTGCACTCATGAAACTGAAATGTTTTGATTTTATTTCGAATTCATTTTGTGCATCTTTTACAGAAACATATTTATTTTTCATTGCATCAGATCTTAAAAAAAAAAATCAAACATTTTTCCATAAGGTACAATGCTTTTGTACATCACCATTAGTTCATAGTTAGCCACCGCAGTGCTACTTATAATAAAATTTATTTTTAAAATATTTTTGACATTGTTAGCAAAGTTATTCAAATGAAGAAATTTAAACCGTCGGGTATCTGACATAATCTCTACATTTACTTAAGTTTTATGCAGTAATTATTTAGTGTCTTATAAGGTGTCTGCAATGAGTAACTTCTTTCAAATCAAATCAGTTTATAATGAGCTGCTTTAAATATGAAAAAAGCTCTAAACAACAATGAATACAAAGCGATCTGCAAATCACATGCACAAAACATACCTATCCCTGGAGAGACGACTCTTTCATAATGGTAGGGATTAACACAAACGGAGTCACATTTGAGATCAAATGCGAACTGGCAGTACTTGACATGCTTAAGTTCGTTTTTATGGAGATCTGGCCATCGCCATATCCTTGCATAGATGACGTGAGGAAAACCCTTACGTCCAGCCACCTGCAATCTGCCATCCAGGGTTCTCTGGATTGTAACACACTTGCTAGGATGGGCTCCATTTGTTGTGATAGCTGTAATTAAGCTATCCAGCTCTTCTCTTTTCTCCTAAAAAATGTAAATAATAATTTGTTATACTGTATTATTTGTAACATTTTCAGCTTCTAAATATTTAAATATTTAGTATTTCCGCGTCAATGAAATTAAAGTCTTCATTTTAATTAAGATCTGAATAAACACTGGTCTTGATAAGAAATTGAAACTATGTAAAAATAAGAGTAATCAATGTTTTTGCACCTTTAATTTTTTTACCAGGGACTCAATCGCTCTTTTGCTAAAAGTTTCGCTTTCTCCTCCTTGACGATGGCACATGAGCGAATGTACGATGCTGAGACACGCATCTGCACTGGTCGGCGCGCTAGGTGCCATTCCCGTCATTTCTCGGACTAAAATAGACGGTATACGTTAATATTTCAATTAGGGTTCAAGTTCTCATCGTAACATTCAATTTCTTTATTTTCTTCAACAAATATTAGAATTATATATTTTTTCGCTCTGTAGAGATACTCTTTTTCGAAATAGAAGTATGGCTATAGAACGAAATAATGTTTATTTTTAATATTTTTTGTCTAAAACAGAAACTTCGAAAATGAACAAGTCTTCAAGGTTAAATAATTCATCATTTCATATGCGAATAAAATAATTCGATAGCAAAAGTTACGTTATGCTTTTCTGATAAAATGAAAAGTAAGTCGATAAATAGAAAGTGGGAACGAGTAAATTAAAAATATGTTTACTTTTTTAATGATACCCCATAATTTTTATAAATAATTAATTAATGATTAAATACGGAGAGTAGTTATAGTTCTTGTTGCTAACTTCAGTCGCATATAAAAAAAGAAATGTGAATTCATAATTCACATTTTAAAAAAATAATTAAGAATATTAAAGCCCAAGAAAAAGAAAATGTAAAAGCGAAAAACTTACTTTCTGGATTAGACTGCATCGGGGGTGAAGGGTAAAGATGACCACCCCCTCCCGCGAGTCCAACCATCTCTGTGAAAGCCGTGGCGGCAATTGTTGACGTCCTCTTCTCGCAAGTCTGATCTTTCCTTTACGCCGAACTCCAAAACACTCAATCCCCTTATGCTCGACCATCTAGTGGAAGTAATTTTGCCATGCGTTGCGGTGACAATTACACTGAATTAATTGACACAACCATACTCGCAATTGAAGATTGAACCAGGTGGAAGTAAACACGAGTCAGGAACAAAACACACAGAATTAAAACACACAGAGTATTATCCCTCCAATCTGTGAATCGCAATCCACTACCTAGACCTTACAAGCAAAATAACCTCGCTAACTTGATTCTGTTGTACTTTTCTAAACTCAATCGCAGATCTCAAAGGACAGAAATACTTGTAGTTTTTTCTCACAAATATTCGCAACGTCTGTGCATCGTATAACGATCTTTGTTTTTGCACTGAGAAAACTTCTAAAGTCTAAATCCAAAATGAGAACCTCTGTCCACAGAGTTTTCTTAGCGAGAATCAGAAATAAATTCGAATCTATTGAAAATTAACGTCCTTCAATAAAGCACTGTCTTTCACTCGCGCTTTATCAACCAATAAGTGCATTTTTGCAATTTTCACTCTTTACTGTCGAAAAAACCGTAGATAAAACAAACAAAGCCTTGCTTACTGTAAAATACTACGAATGCCACCCGAGTGAGCTGAGTCCCGAAGCTGCATGCCACCCGAAGTTGCCCGAACTCCGAAGCCGAACTACTGCGAACTACCGAATGCCTGAATCTTGCCCGTAGCCCGAATCCCGAGTGTCACACGATTCGGTTATACTACTTGGCCACCAATTTAAACTTGTTTTGGAATATTATTTGGTGAAACAATGACATTTGTGAATATGCTAAAAAGAAGTGATGCTTGTTGAATTGTTTCTATAAATACTTAAAAATGATGCAAGAAAGACATTCTGTGCAAGGTTTGAATTTTCCCGCTGCCATCTTTGAACATTGCAATGTTTCACGAGACCTTGAAAGTTTCATGAAACTTCTCATTGGACCCATGGACGTCCATGATTGGACAGAAATGGGACAGAACCAGGATCAGTCGATTCAATTCGTTCCAGTTCGTTCAATTCACGTGAACGTGAAAGTGAATGCGTGAATTCACGATTGTTCACGTCTTCACGATTGTGCCGATTGTGTCCAGCCTCCAGCGACCATGTGGAATAAGAGGTTATGTTTGGAAAAATAATAAAGAACATAATTGTACAGCATTTTATTACTTTTATGAACTTAAAAAAATTAAATAGAAAGTTTTTAACGACATAAAATAACGAAGCTTGTCTTACGGTAAGTAGACCATGCAATTTATATTTAATTTGCTTAAGTAACGTATACTTAAAGTGTTGATCCTGAAACCTAATTAATTAATAAATTAAGGAATGTAACTTTTATCTGAATAAAATTTGTATATATTGCCTTTGTTTCCAGGTGTTTATCAATACAATTTCACTTATTTGAGCTTATAAAAAAGCAAAGAAAATGAAGATCAGTCAGGTGAAAAGAACTAATCAGAAGCGCACTAAGCTTTCAAAGCAAGGTAAACTAAAAACTCGACGGCATCGTGAAAAAAAGAAAAAAACACCGCAAAGGCCCCCACAGCCTCGATTAAATAACGCTCAAGAAGAAGAAGAAGCTAGTGATGACAATCAGGATATGTTAGAAATGGTGGATAAAGATGATCTCACTTTTCTTAAGAATGCGATATCTCATAAGTCTTATGATCTCTTGAAAAAAATTCGTCAACATGAGGTCCCCAAGTATGTTTATTTTCACCTTTACCTTCATTACTTTATACATTTTTTCATTAAACTTTTCTGTAGAGCATAATTCTAAATCGAAAAAGAATGCATCAACAGAACGAAAGAAAAAAAATATATATGTATACAAAGAGATCGATTTTACATAATACTAGGATATAACACCCTTAATCAGAATTGAAAATTGCTAATAAAATTAATAATTTATGAAATTCCATCTTACAGGGACACTAAGAAAAAGAAAACTGCCGATCAGAATTTAGAGTACAGATATGAGAAGACTGCTTTTAAAGGCGTGGAAGATGAAATCGGAAAGGAGTATAAACTATTATTACCGATCAAAACAAAAGATGGATCTGTTCAAACTAGAGCAATTGAATTTGATAGTGAGGAAACTAATGAAGAGAAAGATGAAGAAATGGCTGAAGCAGAAGAAGAAAATGAAGAGAATGGAGTAGATGAAGAAGAGACAGGATGGGAATTAAACCACCAGGTAAAATAATTCTTAATATTTATATAATATTTAACTTTTGTTTAAGAATATATCTTTTTCACGACATATTTTTGCCAGGACTCAATGGTTCTTGATGATAATAAACCTATCTCTACTGCAAAATTGTTGGCATGTCGAGAAGAGGTTTTGAAGTCTCGTCGTTACGCCATCGGTATTTTGTCTAGTGGAATTTTAGAAGACCCAGAACTCAGAACGAAAAACTTTGCATTGTTGCTTAAGTTTATGGAAGAAAAAAATCCCGAAGTATACATTACCGTACGCAAACTGGCAACTGCTTCTCTCCTGGAGATATTTAAAGACATCCTTCCTTCTTATCATATTACGCAGGTCAAACAAGAAGGAGTAAAATGTAAATATAACATACAAATTCTTCTCAAATATAGTGGATTCTGTAAATCTAATTTTACTAAAAATTTTTCATTATTTCCAGTGAAAAAGGACACACTACAACTTCAAAACTTTGAAGCAGAATTGGTAAAAAATTACAAAAAGTATTTGCAAAATTTGGAGAAAATGGCTAAAGTTCTTTACAAAAAAGGAAACTCTCTGCGTAAGGTAGAGAATAGAGAAATGCAATTGGCAATTTTAGCTGTAAATTGCATGTGTGATTTGCTAGTGACTCATTCCTACTTCAATTTTGCCAATAACATCGCTAAATTTCTCATTCCACTTCTTGATAGTAAACTTCCATCTGTGAGGGAAGCTATTTTAAAATGTTTTACGCAGATATTCAAAGAAGACAAACGAGGAGAATTATCTTTAAGCGTAAGTATTCATATACTCTGTTTATTTTTTTTTAGTTTAGGTACTAATTATTATTTCATCATTTTAGATTGTACAGCAATTGAATAAATATGTGAAGCCTCGAGGACATTCCGTGCATCAAGAGGTGATCGCAGTGCTACTGGGATTGCGAATTAAAAACGTCAACCTAGATAAAGAAAGAGAGGAGGAGATGAAGCAAAAGAAATTGATGTCCCATAAACAGAGGATTCTCGCTTTGAGCAAACGAGAGCGGAAGAAGAGCAAAAAACTGGAACACGTTGAGAATGAATTGCTGGAGGCTAAAGCTGAGGAAAATAAAAAGGCAAAAGAGAAGATTCTTACTGAAATTACGAGTGTGACGTTCACGATTTACTTCAGAATTTTAAAACAAGCTCCTAGTAGCAAAATTCTCTCAACTTGTTTAGAAGGCTTAGCCAAGTAATTATATTATTCTTTTTTGTTATGCTGTTTGATTAACATTTAAAAAATTGAAACTTATAAATTTTGAAATTTGGCGGTTTTTAAAATAGAAATTTCTTCCAGGTTTGCGCATTGTATAAACTTGGAATTTTATCAGGACATTGTTAAAGTTTTGAGCGCTTTACTGGACGAATATAATTTGGGCTTGAGAGAAAGACTTAACTGCATTCTCACCGTGTTTGTGATATTATCTGGACAGGGTTCAGCTTTAAATATAGATCCACAACGGTAATGTACATATTTATTCCGTATTTTAAAATTGCAAATCATTATTAAATACAACTTAGTTTAAATTTGTTAATTTTGAAAGTGTCTTATATATAAAATGACTTTCCAGGTTTTATTCTCATCTTTACAAAAATCTCCTGAATGTCCACATTGGCAAAAGTCATTCTGAAATCGACATAGTCTTGAAAGTATTGGTTCAATCGTTAATTCACCGAAACAAAAACATCACTCAGAATCGACTGGTCGCTTTTGTAAAAAGAATCGCCTCCATGGCTTTGGGTCTGCAGCATAATGGAGCACTAGGGGCTCTCAGTGTAATTAAAACGATTATGCAATTAAGAAAGGCGACTTATATTTTACTTGACACCGATAGCGGCGTTGGTAGTGGAATTTTCTTACCGGAACTAGAAGAGCCTGAGTATTGTAATGCACACTGTACAGCCCTTTGGGAAATTGTAGCCTTGCAGGTACATCTCTCTGTATTATAAAATTATCTCGCTTTCCTGTTTCAAAAATATACCCACCCTATCTTTAATAAAACTTGTAAGTTGTTTTAAAACTAACTAATTTGTTATAGCGACATTATCACGTCACCGTTCAACAATTAGCGAAAAACATAGCCTGGGAAGTTCCAACAACTGGCGAAGGAAGTTTGCCTCCTGCAATTGCTAAACTGTGAGTTCTTTTTTTGTTTTTTTTATAACCAGTTTTGAGTTTCACAATCTTTCAATTTTGAATGCTGTAATTTTAAATTCTTCGATATCGACAATTGAATAACTGTTTAATTTTGAAAGACTTGTAGTTGAAATTTTATATGTGGAACACTTTTAAATTAAAATTAATATTATAACTTCCCTTTTACAGAAATCCTCAAGAAATTTGTGAGGATTTTGATCCTGCTGAAGTTGCTTTCAAGCCACCAGTTGCTGTACCGAAGAAAGTAGTTCCAAAAACGTCATCGAGCCATGCTTTCGTTAATAGTGCATTCGAAACGTATATTAATGACATTTATAGTAAAGATTCTACCACTAAAGGTGATAGTTTGAATTACTGTGCGTCTATTCCCAAAAGAAAACGTACTTTTAAAAATGTAACTGCTGTTGATCATAAGTCTATTTGTAAAAGAAAACGGATGAAATAAACAAATATACTTGTACATACATAATACAAATACTAATTTTCATTCCTTGTTAAAAATAGTGATCTGATTATCTAATAAAAAAGCTGATCCTTGTTTCACTCGATTTTCTAAACTAATTAAAATAAATATAGGTATCTAAATCTCTATTGAGGTATAACATTTTTAATTTAAAACATATAACAAATATTCCAAATTTGCATATTTAAAACTAAAAAACTGTAAATCGTGAATGACCACATTCCTGTCAACTTAAAGAAAAATATTCTTTATGTTTAAAAAGTGGGTAAGTAGATTGAAATACTTGCTTATAAATATTGAATAAAATTGAGTTTAAAATGCTTCTAATTATAAATATCCATTTTTATATTATGATTTTTCGCTTAATGTAGATATATAAATATATGCTACGAGCAATATTATAAAATTGGCTGCATTTTTTCAGCACCCGATCCTCCTTAATCCAGACTTCTTGGACAATTACGTTAGCAGTTAGATATCCCATTTGATCCCATTGGCTCCCATTTTCCCTCACCCAACAAGCATCGCCTAAAGAAAATAAAAAATCTTTGATAATTACAGATAATTGTTGACGTGATTGTTGATAATTCCTTCTCTCATGAGAATGTAATGAAGAAACCCTTTTTCTTAAAACGTTTTTCCCAAACATCCATTAAACTAAAGTTCGGTTTTGTAAAATGTGGAAACTTCAGTAAAAAATGTTAGTGCTGTAAGTGTTTGAGTGAATTATTGGCATGTGGTAATAAAATTAAATTTGCAGTGGTTTGCAAATATCTGGAATAGTTTTTCCGAGTTTTTCGGAACGTTTTATATATGTATACCACAAACTGGTAAAGATATTACAATATCTTTTGTTATGCTTATCGGCACGATGTTTTTTCGCTCAAATTCCAAACTGTGAGACCCGCTATACTCTTTTTTTATTATACTTCAATAACAATCTGTTTCGAATTGGTAAGTTTATTCTTTATCAGGGGTTATTTTATTTAAATCTTATATTTTTTCTCATTTTCCAAATTTTAGCTAAATTTCCTCATATCCTTCAATATATAATAAAAATAAAAGTATATATTAGCATGAAACTCCAAAGAAATCTAGCATAACCTCAAACCAAGTTAAATATATGTTTTACTTTACTTTTTTTCAATTTCCCGATTGTTTTTCAAGCTTGTAATACGTTTATTGTGACATTCGGTAATACAATTTGAAAAATTTAATTGGAATCAAAGTTTATAGAATGTTGTCTATGGGATATGCTGTTCAGTCCTGTTAAGATATGCCGAGAATATATTGAAATACCATTCAGATTCTCTATATAGAAGTTCCTTTATAAATTTAACTTTCGGAAAGTATTTGATAAATAATATCTTTGGTATTTGTCTTTCTCAGCTAAGCAATGTCGGATTCAGAGGGAAGTAATTATTCGGATAACGAAAGTGAGCGAGGTGGTCGTCGGATTATTCACAGTGACAGCGAAGTAGAAAATCGTTCTGCAAAGAGTTTATCAAAATCTCGATCAAGGTCTAAATCTAGATCAAAATCAAGGTCCCCAACTAGGTCAAGATCAGTTTCAAGATCAAGATCGCGATCCAGGAGTCGTTCTAGATCAAGGTCAAAGACTCGTTCCCGATCCCGTTCTCGATCCAGATCAGGGTAAATCGTATAATTTTTATTATCATAACATAAAATTCATGTTTCGTGAAGGGGTTAACTACTAGCAATTTATGTACCCAAAAATTAAGTTTATTTATTTTTATATATTTCTTCAAGATCTGTTGCTGAAGCCGAAGAAGTCAGATCAGATGAAGAGGACGTAGAACCTGAGGAAGAACCAGAAGGTAAAAATATTTTTCTTAAAATCGACTTTCATTGTTTCGATTTTTTTATGTGTATTCTAAATGTGAATTTATAGGGGAAGACTTGGATGATAGTGAATATGACGAAGAAGAATATGAAGATAATGATCGACCAAGGAGAAAGAAAAAGAAGGACAGATGCAGTGACTTTATCATTCACGAGGCTGAGGTTGACGATGAAGTTGAAGATGATGAAGAGTGGGAAGAAGGTGCCCAGGAAATTGGAATCGTCGGTAACGAAATTGATGAACTTGGGCCTACTGCTCGGGAAATTGAAGGAAGGAGAAGAGGCACCAACCTTTGGGAGTAAGTTGAAATTTATTCAGATTTTCTGGACAAATAGAATCTACCTGAAAAATATTAAGAGACTAACCAATACTTTCTTTTGGTACAGCTCCCAAAAAGAAGATGAAATCGAAGAGTATCTTCGAAAGAAATATGCCGATGAATCCATGGCTGCACGTCACTTCGGTGACGGAGGCGAGGATATGAGTGATGAAATCACCCAGCAAACTTTACTTCCCGGTGTCAAAGATCCAAATCTCTGGATGGTAAAATGTCGCGTCGGAGAAGAAAAGGCAACGGTCCTTTTGCTTATGCGAAAATTTTTGGTGTACCAATCTGAAGGTCAACCTCTGCAAATCAAATCAGTTGTTGCTCCCGAGGGTGTGAAAGGTTACATCTATATTGAGGCATACAAACAGCCTCATGTCAAGTCTGCAATTGACAATGTAGGTACCTTAAGGGTGGGTCTCTGGAAGCAGCAGATGGTACCAATCAAGGAGATGACTGATGTTTTGCGAGTCGTCAAGGGACAGACTGGATTAAAAAAGAAGCAGTGGGTCAGGCTTAAGAGAGGGATCTACAAAGATGACATAGCTCAAGTTGATTTTACTGAAATTGGTCAAAATCAAGTGCACTTAAAGCTTCTGCCCAGAATTGATTACACCAGACCTCGAGGAGCTCTACGAACAGCTCAGAGCGAATCCGAGGCATTAAAGCGTAAAAAGAAAAGAAGACCACCTGCGAAACCATTTGATCCAGAAGCGATTCGCGCTATCGGTGGAGAAGTTACAAGCGACGGCGACTATTTGCTGTTTGAAGGAAACCGATACAGCCGCAAAGGTTTTCTTTACAAAACCTTCACCATGAGTGCAATCGTGATTGAAGGCGTGAAACCAACGCTCTCCGAACTCGAGAAATTTGAAGAGTCTCCAGAAGGGATTGACATCGAATTGAGTGGAGCACCAATTACTAGCGTGGCTGGTAAAGAAGACTCTGTTGTAACGCATTCTTTCAGTAATGGAGACAACGTTGAAGTGTGCGAAGGTGAGTTGATGAACCTGCAAGGAAAGATAGTTTCGATAGATGGAAACATGATAATGGTTATGCCGAAACACGAAGAACTGAAAGAAGCGCTTGAATTTCAAGCGAATGAATTGCGCAAGTATTTCACAATGGGTGATCATGTAAAGGTGTTGGCTGGTCGTTACGAAGGTGATACAGGGTTGATTGTGCGGGTAGAGCAGAACAGAGTCGTCCTCTTCAGTGATTTGTCAATGCATGAGTTAGAAGTTCTTCCCAGGGATTTGCAATTATGTTCAGATATGGCTACTGGAGTGGACAGCATGGGTCAGTTCCAGTGGGGTGATCTAGTTCAACTGGATGCTCAAACTGTTGGAGTCATTGTTCGACTCGAGCGTGAAAACTTCCATGTCCTCTCGATGCATGGAAAGGTCGTGGAGGCTAGACCCCAAGGACTTACAAAAAGAAGGGAGAATCGTCACGCTGTGGCTCTCGATTCCCAGCAAAACACTATCCAGAAAAAAGATGTCGTGACAGCAATCGACGGTCGTCACGTTTCAAAAGGAGGAGAAATTAAACATCTTTACAGGAGTTTTGCTTTTGTACACTCCAGGAACGATGTCGAGAACGGAGGTATTTTTGTTTGTAAAACGAGGCACTTGCAGCTAGCTGGTGGAAATAAAGCTACATCTTCGCCGGCTACGTCATCAATGGCGTTCATGTCGCCAGGAATTGCTTCTCCAATTCATCCGAGTGGGTTAGTATTTTTTATTAGAAAACCAATAATATATTATTGCTCAATGTCAATTATCCCTAGATCTTGTGTCACAATTTGTCTTTGTTTTCACAGTGGTGGATTTGGAAGAGGTGGAGGTGGAGGCGGTGGTAGTGGCGGTGGCAGAGGAGGAGGTCGAGGAAGCGGGGCTGCACGTCGTGATCGAGAACTGATCGGCACCACGATCAAGATCACTCGAGGACATTACAAAGGAAACGTCGGCATCGTGAAAGATGCCACTGAGACCACTGCCAGAGTTGAACTCCATTCAAGCTGTCAGACAATCTCTGTCGATAGGTCCCACATTGCTAATGTGGGAGTTCCCACCAAAGAAGGTGGATTCAGCAGCTACAGCAGAACTCCAGCTTATGTTACTGGAAATCAAACGCCTATGTACGCCAGAGATGGTTCCAAGACGCCCATGCATGGTTCTCAGACACCAATGTACGAAAGTAAGTATTGGTCAGATTTATTTCTTGTAAGTGAATTTCTCATCTTAAGAATATGCACTCATTTATGATTCTTTTATTTGCAGCTGGTTCTCGTACACCTCATTATGGCTCCATGACACCATCGCATGATGGATCTCGAACACCTGGACAAACTGGAGCCTGGGATCCCACTGTTACGAACACGCCAGCTAGAACAAATGACTTTGATGGATACAGTATGGAGGACGGTGGATCGCCAGGTTATGCAGCTGGGTACCCATCTACTGCTGGACCTTTCACGCCTCAGACACCAGGAACCATGTACGGATCCGAGCAAAGTTATGGGCCTTATCAGCCAAGTCCGAGTCCAGCTGGAAGCGCTACGGCTAGTCCAAGTCCAGCGGGCTATGTGGCAACACCTTCTCCATCAGGAACAGGTTACACTGCCAGTCCTCACGGACCGTTTGCTACTCCTTCACCTGTAGGATACAGTCCAATGACGCCTGGTAAGATCCTTTACCACTATTTATTTCAACTAAAGTGGATAATAGATTCTAAAATTCATTTGAATTAATTTACTGTCTTTTTAGGAGTAGCTGGAAGTCCATACAATCCACAGACTCCTGGGTCGGGAATGGATATGGGAGGCGGATCTGGATTCATCGGCTCGGAATGGTACACCACTGACATTGAAATACGAATTCGTGATTCCCACCCAGACCTCGGACTTGCTGGCCAAACCGGAGTAATTAGAGGAATTTCTGTACGTTTTATATCTATTTTAATGATTAAGCCGATTTTAACAGAACAAATTATTTGTCAATTAACAAATATGTAAAACAATGTATTTATTTTCAGGGTGGTATGTGTGCGATCTTTTTACCGGATGAGGACAGGACCGTGAATCTAGAATGTGATCAACTGGAACCTGTTGTTCCCATACGAGGAGACCGTGTAAAAGTAATTTTAGGAGAAGATCGAGAGGCTGTAGGAGTTCTACTGTCAATCGACAATCAGGAAGGCGTAGTAAAAATAAACAACGAAGAAGTCAAAATGTTACAACTTCGATTCCTCTGCAAAATGAAAGCCTAAGCTATAAGCTATAAAGTCGTAGCTATAACATTGTACAAAGATTTATATTTTATTTTGTAATTTTTCCAACTTCATCATTTATTTTTATTATGATTACGGTGGTGATCAGGATTTTGATCAAAGAAATATTATTTATGGGGTCATTTTTTTCAATTTGATGTGCGCCAAATGTGTAAGTGATTTAAAATATAAGACAGAGATGCAGATATCAAACTAAGCAAAATCTGTATTCCTTTCTTCTCCCTTTCCCCACTTTTTGTGGAATTATTTTTATTTTAAATGAATTCAAAATTTTCGCCAGAGAATTTAACCTTTTGAATTTATCCGTGCTTTAAGTTGGATATTAAGCTTGGTATGCTGGCGACTTATATTTATACGCGTGGTGTAATTAGTCCCACTGCTGAAGAACCTCATTAAAAATCTGACGAATGCTCCGGAAAACTTGCACAGTCTATGTTTATACGTTTTTCTATTGTGCTGCCCGGGTTGGAAACCTCATTCTGCCGACAGTTTTCGTAAGATAAGTTTAATTCTCCATCTGATTATTCTGTCTGAATTTTCACAAGCGAAGAGTCCTTTTATTTAATTTTCACATCCTAAATATTTCGAGTAACTGTTTAATAAAACGCGAGCAAGATAAAAAAAAAAGTATTTTAAAAAAGGTTCAATTTTAGAATTTAAAATGTATAGTGTTCATGTAACTAAAAGTTCAAGTACTCAAGGATCTACAAGAAGTTCTACTACTGAAATTGTATACAAAAGCAGGCGAAGAGAATCGTTGGCTGTGAGAGTTGTGAATTACATCCGTTCTCAATTTCAAAGTGAAGAAATTGCTGGCAAGTATATCAGTTTTTCATTTATGTATTCTGTTTGCGAATTTTTCTATTCATTCAGTAGATAACATAATAATATGCATGATTGTCTACTTAGGGTAACTGTTAACTGAATAAACTCTCCGTGTCTTCTTAAAATATCATTTGAAACAATTTTATGAAGTATAGAATTTATTTTAAATACCTATCTCCTCTTGCAACAATTCTATACAATATATATGTATTAAATATTTGGAAACTTTTAATCTAAGTAACTGAAAATACGTGATAATTCTTTTCGTATAATTTCTATTCTATTTCTTTCCTTATATCATCGATTAATACAATTTTGTGTAGCTGATTCTAAACAATTAAATATTAAACATGTCTGGCAGCTGTGAAATTATAAAACCATAAGCAAAATTCATGACTAATTTTTCACATTTATAGTAATTTTGACTGTGCTTTTAACAGTCCGAAAAATGTATCAAACTTCCATGAAATCAAAGATCAAATTTAAACGATGAAACTAAGTTTTTAAGTCACCATCTTAATTCTTTTGTCAATCCCCAAATCAAATCTACGAATTTAAAGCCTAAAATTCCATGAAATAAGGACACTATTAAAATAAGTACCTTTTCTAATCATGATTGATTTCTGAATTCATTATATGGCTCGAAATTTCACGGCTTATACATTTGGCCGACATTTTAGTAGTAATCTATCCATAAATCACATTTTTCAGATAATATTAAAATCTGATATATTTTACAATTAAGAGATCATCGGTTTGTCTCTCATTAATTATGGAAGTATTTTCCCTACTTGAGTCCTGCCAAGCAGATTTTTGAATCTAGATGTTGTACAAATTATAAATAAGTGTAACAAAACACAGAGGAACTAATCCTGTATCTCTAATCTGATATAAATAATAATTATGAACTAAATGTTATAAAAACTGTTACGACTGCATATAATAATTGAATTATGCATGTAAATAAGTATACATTTTTAATAAAAAAAAATGGTACCAATGTCAAGAAATCGGAAAGTAAAATTTCAAACTTGTACTTGCTAAAGAGTTTTTTCACATTTATCTTTACCTAGAACTATTTTTAAGTATCTAGAAAATATAGTATTTTACAATGCGATATTTCCTCGCGATCCACTTTTAATCTTTTTGTAACATTTAAATAATTTAATTCTCAACAAATCGAATCTCTTTCTCTAATACATAATTCACTTGGTTTGGTTTAAATTATTTAAATTTTTTATCCACGCAGATTGCTTATAATACAGCGTATTTAAATTAAGGCACAATTAACAGTCAATTAAATCATTATCCTTAATTCAATTTACGCGTATGTAGAAAATTGGCTTGAAAACCATATGAGTTAAGTAGTTCGATACTTTCTAAATAATTTCATGATCTATTAAAAATAGACTTTTGATTCTGATTTGTAGTAATTTAAGAGAAAAAAAAGGCACTGATTAATCAGTTTTTGTCTGCAGAAACTTCCAACGCATACTGTCATTTTTTTGCAATATTTATCTAGTCAGGAATAGTTTCGTAAGATGACGAGAGATAATCGTTAGACTCATTTTCATAGTGATTGCTGCAATCAGGAATCCAAATCTCCTGAATTGGTTGACGTTGATGACTTTCAACTGAGGATATATGTTCTGAAGTGATTAATGACTCGTCACTTCCTTTTTCCTCCGATCTTTGTCCAATTTCACTAGTCAAATTAGCCATTTGCATACCTGTAGTTGAATCACTATAGACTAAGCTGTTGGGAGTGAATGTGTGTAGCCTTTTTGGTGTAACGAGTTCTACATGTGCAATATTCTGAGAATTTGAAATGCCCGATATTTCATTCACTAAGGGAGGTGCAAAACAGTAAACAGTGGACGTCTGGTTAAATTTTGAATAATCGGTGACGCTACCAGTTTGCAGATTTAAAATGTTTTGTAGATGAAATCCTCCTGAGAGATTGTCCGACCACTTCGGCCAATATGGATCCAGAGAATCTGAAACGTCTTTCGTTAAATAAAAATCGAATAGAAAACATTTAATTCTATACAATCAAAAATTGAACAGTTTTCGTTCTGAATTAAAAAAATGAATAATTTTCAGACTTAAAAATCAAACTATTCAAACCCTTTATGATTCCATATTTTTAAGTTTATCGACAACTTGAAACTTACTGCTTCCTTCTTTTTGTACTCTGTTGACAATTGGCTTCAAATTATTTTGATCTGCCGTGTCATTATTGAAACTTGGCTGTACCAAGTTAGAAGTAAACGTATGAACAGACTGATAATGCTGATTTGGGTTATACATCGAATACGGAAGCTGCTCAGCACTTGAACGAGATGAAGTCGCACATTCCTGGGGATATATTCCATACTGATTGGAATCTTGAGTTTGTATAGCTGAGAATTGCTGCGTAATATTAGTGTTGAATTGAGCGTTGTTAGATAAGATGTTCGGAAAATTCGTATGTTCATAGTAATCTGTTCGATAGGGTTGAGACTGCTGAGCTGGCCACTGATGGTAATAAGAATTCATGTTTTGAGCATGCATACCAGTGATTTCACTCGGGTTGGTCACAGCGTGCGTTTGCTCAAACACTGAAAAGTTTCCATCAGTTTCATTTTGATAATTTTGTTGCTCTACTCCAGGATATGACATGTACATCCTAGAGTCAGTAGTCTCCACGTAATCCATTGATCCTTTGTAATCCATCGAGCTATTTTCAATCCACGACTGACAGTTTTCTTGAACGTTCGGTTGGACGTAATTGAACTGATTACTATGTTGATATCCGTTTTGACTGCTTGCCTGGAAAAAATTCATCATTTGCTCAAGAGTAAACTGAGGAAGTTGATTTTGATTGTAATAATCTGTGCGCTCGTCCCAGATCTCGTCATTACTTTCGGAACCAGCCGTTATAGTGTCTGAGTTATTTTCCCACAATTCTCGGGATGAACAATATTGTTCAGAGGGCCACATCCGATTTGCTTCAAGACGAGCCATAGCACCTAAGTTCGTGCCGAGAGGAGCTTGCAACATTTTCTGCAGAATCATGGGTTTGTAGTTATCCTCGTTGGAATCATTTACAGCTTGGGATTCCACTCGACTACCTGCGAGACATTCTACAGGAAGAGATGAAGACACGACTAGATTTGGTGCAGAAGATGTAACAAGAACGCTTGGTCTTATGCTTGATTCAATTGTATTAGCCTTCAGATTTAAGGCTGAGTTTGCTACGTCATTATTATTATTTGTGTCGTAATTATGATAACCCTTTTGAATCTTGTGAATTAAGTATTGTCGAAAAATGTCGTAGTGTGAATCTTCTCGCAATTCTTCATCAGGTGGAGCCTAGAATTGTAAGGTACAGATGTTTTCTTCAAAATCCATAGTCGTGTAGTATCGTAAACTATAAAGAATTTCTAGTAAGACTAAAAATGTAGAAATTCAAAATTTTTTTTATTTATTTTAAGTCGTCTCTTTCTGAGATAAATTCATCATTCAGCTATACTTCTGATTCTAAAAAGAGTACATCTACAGATACTAATTCTACTATTTGTTGAATAAACTGAAGATATGTATTAAATTTTGGAATTAGAACTTGAACCCAACACCCTTAAAGAAAGATAAAACTTGAGGTTTATCTTTATTAAAAATTAAACTTGGCCTTTAGATTATAACAAGCTAAATATACCTTCCTTTTTCAAATAAAACAAAAAAAAATAGAATAACAATTGATTAAAAATGTCTTCTTTTTCAACAACCGAAGGAAAGAATTTAAATCTGACAGATGTCAGTTATATTGAAAACTCATGTAAAAAAATTGCAGAAAAACAAAATGGTGGTGAAAGTTAAATGTGTGCATTTTCCACGAATTAAACAGATAATGGGAAGAAAAAATTAATATTTGTGTGACTAATAAGTTGGTACAGAAATTTATTACCCATCTGTACGGTGAAAGATGCTGGGGCGAATAAAAGCGATCGTCAATCGATGAATAGTTCGGACTATGTAGTGGTGTTGAAGTTGCAGGAGCCAGCTTTTCCGATTTTCGTTTTCTAACTTTCCTCTTACGATTTTCTTTTAACTCAACCAAAATGCGATTTACTTGCAGCTCGTCTCCGCACTTTAGGGCCCCGAGAATATCAACTAGTATATTTTTCTGTTGATTGGAGTAAAACGAGTTGTCAGGTTATGTGAATTTGACGGATTTTAGAATCGTCTGCAAGTTTTGCAAGTGCGAACGGTAAATGTTGAGAATAAAGCTTGTAAATTACCTTGATATTTCCAGGAATTTGGTGTTGCGCAGCTAGAGCTTGAAGTTCTTTGTAGGAAAGTTTTGAGAAATCCTGGTTCATGTTTGAAGCATATCTGTCCCTCGATTTACAAATGTTCTTTCCTCTGGAAGAGTATAAAACCAGACTAAACCGTAAAGCTGAAGACAAAGACTGAACTAACGACTGTAAGTTCTGTAACTATTAATAGTCATTTACGCGCGAATTTGATTCTAATAAACCATATAATATGTTAAACCAGAGTTAAACTTATAGGTCCATTCAGGACCTTCAAGGACCTTTTAGGTCCAAAAATTTCGTCTGCTAGTATTGTCCTCGAGTCGAGACGTTTTTTTTGGTATAACGTTGTTATTAGATCAAGTTTTCAAGTCTATATATATACTAATTATAATTAAATATTATAATATTATAAATTTAAATTTAAATTATAATATTTGTACTAGATTTCTTATTATTTTGTGAGTACACAATTTCAATAAACCTATTTGATTTACTTGAATTTATTCCAATTTACAGACGCACTGCTGTGTGGCAAATTCCAAAACTATATAGTATATAATACGCAAAACGACCAGTTTTAATACTTTTTTCATTGGTACAGTAAAAAATACATACTAAGTTAAGTTAGTCAATGAGATCAGGAAGATGCAAAAGAAATAGTATTTTTTTAAATTTTCTCAACAAGAATTGTTAAAAAACGACGAAATTTAAGGTTATGTAACTTTTGCTACATTCTGATGATTCTGATCGGTTTATCCTAATTGACGAGATAATAAGCAGGTAATAATATATATCTTTACATGTGAGAGTAAGAAATAATATAAAAACTTGATTTATTTCGTTTATTTTATCCATTTTGATTTTATCCTGAATTATTCGCCTAATGTTTTTGGAACGAATTATATAAATGAAAATATTATATTTGGAATAAAAGTAGCTGAAAATTCCTAATATGCGTTCCATCTCTAAAATTGCTACGATTTTCATTTTAAAATCAATTAAATAATCTGTGATTTTAAATTTACATTTAAAAATAATAATATTTCAAAAAATATTGGTTGAAAATTTACAAATTTCTTGTTGAGAGCTTATATAAATCCGATTATATAGATATAGTTTTTAACTGAATTCAAAATTTGAGTACTCCAAAATACTTTCTGCTGTTTAAAACAAAACAGTTTAGAATTATCTATAAATACATAAAACGACTATTTTGTCTTTTAAAATCTATTTTAGCTTCGTTTTGAGATTCCAATAAACCACGTTGTTACTTCTACTCATCTTCACAGATCTGGTCATGGAATTATGCGAATCAGTTAAAGTTAAAGGGTTACAGTTTGGAAAAGCAAAAGCATGTTGAGCTTGCGCGCAAGTACAGAATCCCGTGCTTGGCATTCAGTAGAACATTGTGAGAGCCCAGAGTCGGACGCACGGACGCAATCCTTCTTCTTCAATCTTGAGTTCCTCAAATTTATCTGTAAGCTCAAAAGAGAACAATTCCGAGCGCCTCTTTCGGTGACGTCTCAAGAATTAAAGTTTTTTGAGACTCATAGGACTCTCAATTTTTCAAGATTGCTCTCCCGGCAGATTCACCGCGAAAAATGAAAGCACGAAAAGGCCGTGAAAAAAGTAAGTGAAATCCCGTACATGCTGCTTTGCTTACACACACACACATACACTCAAATTTATTCTGCTCTCGTAAACTTATAAAGTCAAGTCAAAGTGAATTCAATGGTGATAAAAATAAACATCGCCAATTGCTCCAAAAAGAAACAGAAAGTAAATCTAATAAAAAATGCATGTAAAGCTTCAGGCGATACACAAATTTCTTTTTCCTTAAATCAACTAAGGTAATAATTAGTTATTGATGATTTTGATATTTATACTCACTAGTAATTTAATATACATCTTAAGATTCAGGTTAAATACTTTTAAACAATTAATAATCATAATAAGAGATGCAATTTTAACAGGAAGTATTAGATTTCATTTGCACTTATAGATATATTAAATTTTGAATTCTTAAATTTCTAAATACATTGAAATAAAACTTTACATTATACGTTAATTGTATTTTCATTTTCATAAATAATCTTGACCAACAAAGGCTTTGGTAAGATATTGGTTTTTATTTACTCTCTTGTCTTGACATAATTTCGAAGCTCCAACTTCTTTTCTCAATTTCATAACAGTAATTTCCATTGAAGTAAAACGTGAAATATAATCACGTTTTCCTTTTACTTGAAAATTTTCACTGTCAGAATAATTGAAAAAGTTTCCTCTCGCATTTATTTAACGCACAGTAAAAAAGCTTTTACTACATTTACCATACACACGCATGCTTTCGACTGTAATGCCGCTCGAGTTTCCTCTTTTAACAGCTATCTATAATACCAGTCTATAATACGGACACAAACACTAGTTCAGTCATTTTCAACGAGAACATATTTCATTTACGTTCGACAGCGACAGATTTGATTAGAGCTGATATATGGAAAAATTAAAAGTACACGTGTTCTCACTACTCGTTGCCTATTCTCGGATAAAAATATAGGACATATAGAACGTATAGGATGATGAGTGATGTGGTATTTTGAAGGTCTCCAACAGAGAATGAAAATAAAGTACCCAATCGGAAATTCGAGTAGATTTAGGTCGCTGGGTGTTTACTCGAGATTTACGACAAAGCTTCAACTTTTTCAAGTGAAGGAGAAGAGAAAGTAGACCCTGAAAATAAGAAAATTTTCCCTTTATAGCTATTATAGCTATATTAGAATACTTAGAAAAATATTATAATATTGTGATGAAGGGTGACCAAATATATGATTGTAACACGTACACTTTGTTTGAATAAAAAACTTTTTTTTCATATTTTACTTCGCCTAAGGCTATAATTAGTTACTTTTCTTTTTCTCCAGTCAGCTTTCTTGATCAATTTGAGGTTCTGAAAGTTTAGATTAACGAAATATTTTTTCCTATTTCAATTTAATAAAATTACAATTTTGTAATGTATATTTTTGAAAGTTTCAATGTCTACATATGAAAATTTGAATTTCTAATTTTAATGAAAGGGTAAAATCTTTGCAAATCGTAAAAAAAGGAAAATAAACTGAAACTTTTTTCTTTGTTTTTAATATCCCTATGTACTTAAAGATGTACTCTTCAATAAACCAATTATTATAAAAAGAATAAAGGATATCAAAGTCATATTTATAATGAATAAAAACCATGGATGTAAATTAAATATCTTACGACGTTTATCTAAAAATAAGTTACCTGGTTCATTTTTTTCTTTTTTTGATAAAAATTTACACATTTAAAAAAAAAGTTAACTTGGAAGGAGCTAAAATGTCAAGACGTAGATGGAATATTATTCTTAACCATCGATTATAATCAATAATATGTTTCTATTTTCTGCATTGAGCTTCGAATTTTTGTTAATTCCTTAACAAATTAAATTAATTTTTTAAATAATGGGTGAGATACTCGTCTTTTATTGTATTTAAGTAACATTATTCAATTTTTAGTACTATATTATAAATATTCAACGAGATTACATTTTATTAAATTTTTATTGGCCCTTGAGGGTGTTAGTGAGCAATAAAACGATGCTATTTTTTTAAAGCTTTTCTGATTATTTTATGCACTTTAAATTTAAATAAAACTATGACTGTTTAAACGCTATGAGTTATAGTGAATGCATAACTTTTTTCGAAGTGCATATATTGATAGACATAAAATCTAATTTGTCCTAAAAAAGAAAAATTGTAAAGTACGTAATAAGCGAGAAAAATTATCTCGCTGTTTTTTCTTTCACTATCTTAATTATAAATTTCTGAAATTATCGAGCAAGAAAAAAAAACCGTGACAAAGACTTTTCAATTCAAAGACTCGGTTTATAACTTGCATATTAATACTTGTCTGACATTTTAATTATTGTTCATTTATCCCTAACATCATAAAGATTTAAGTCAAATTAAGGTTTTCTCTAATTATAAAGTAAAAGATAAAAGAATTGTCAAAGATAGCAAGTTATTCTCCGTCCCACACACCTACCTTTTTATTTATTTATATATGTATCCTTTGAAAATAGTAACAGGAGGGTTTGGTGCACATAAAATAAAAATACTTTTATCGATCTTGTTTTGAGCGTCGAGAGTGTATGTCTAACAAATGATATTATATATGCAACATCAAACTTTTCAGTTTATTTTCTCATAAAGGTTTTTACAAACTAAAAATGTTACGACTTTATCATCAAATTGATGTATAAAATCTAAATTTCAATATATTTTTCTTTCACTATAAAGGAACCTTATACCATCTAAACTTTTTTTTAGTCATATTTTTACATTCTCTTATATTTCGTATTCAATTAGGTACATAACTTTATATAAGACGGACATCATAACTTTCAACACAGTGGAATCTTTCCTTGAATCTGCTATTCAAACAAACAACTAGGGGGCCATCCATGAATTACTTAAAACATTTTATTTTTCCCTCTATTTTGTATTCCTCCTCTTCCCCTTAAATTCCTCGACATCCATTAAAATAATTTAAAAACTCTTGTGATCCGTTAAAATCCTACGAAATTCTTTAAAGTATAAGTACTTTAAAATGCTTTGACATCTCGTGCAATCCCTTGAAATGTAATGAATTTTTTAATGTGTTGAAATCTTTTAAAGGCATGAGTTACTTATACCATGAAAGCAATTTAGTTTGATCAACATTATGTTTGTAATAATTAATATTTTTCGTTAAAATTATATCACTCATCTCCATTTCATGCAGACCGAAGTAAATGGCCTAGTTTAAGGGAAAAATATTTATTATTGCCAACGTGTAAACTTGGTGAAACTAAATTTACTCTTATAGTAATTTTTATATGCTCTTTAAATTTTTTGAAATCCGTAAAAATCTCGCATTATGATTTGTAAAAAAATTACCTAACGATGTCGATACCCCCCCCCACCCTCCTCCCATGTAACAGATCGTAACATTTGTCCACCCTCCTGAAAAGCTGGAACGTAATTTGTGGATAAGTTTGTCAGTTTCTTCTTTCGTTATTGTAGAACAAAAAGAGGGGGTGGAGGAAAAGATGTTTTGGTGTACAAAGAATTGGAACTTTCAGTAGAACAGGTCAACATATACTCAGACAATGAGGCTGAGAATTCGTCAGGGGAACTTTCAAGGAAAATGAGTAGTCTATGTCAAAGTATAATCAGCCATATGGTGAGCAGGGGAAAGCGTCTATGTTTAGTCAGCCAAAGATCTATTGAAACAGTTCCAGTAACAATGTCGAGGCTGCTGCGTAAAAAAATTACAAACAAATAAATAGTGGATTTTATAAGAATTTATATTCCGGAATTTGTATTCGAACCAAGCAGTCCCATTCCGATCTAATTCGAAGGGAGTTTTCAATACAAATCGATCCGAGACGAATTTATCCGAAATTTCCGAAATCATTAATTCTGAATAAATTCGGCCAATCCAAATGAATCTGTATTTATCCAAAATTTTCGGAATCGTTCGGATAGACCGGACGCATTAGATTGAAAGTTCGGTTTGATTGGATTGACAAAAGTCATTCTGATTGAAAATTCGCTCTAATTTTGATTATCTCGGATTGAAGGATCGGATTAATTCCAAATTCCAAATAAATCCGATTGAATCCGAATTTATCCAAAAAATTTCGCAATCATGCTGATTGATTTGGATAGACGGGATTCATTCGGATTGAAAGTTTAGATTAATTTTGATTAACTGACCAGATTCATTCGGATTATAAGTTCGGATTGATTTTGAATGAATTTTATTTAGGAAATAATAAATACATTTTCATTTAATTAAATTAATAGTGTTTTTTTTGTGATTAAAAAATATATTTTGAATAAAAATATGAGTCTTGGGGATTAAAGAAATGCTTATATGGGGGTGGGGGGGGGCAAAGTGGTCTCAAAAGTGCTTGCATAATGCTTGGACAGCCCCTCACGAGGATTGACTTTTATCTTTTTTTTATTTTCAATTAAAGCCACTGATCGGGAATATATATTAATATATTAAACTCCCCCTCGATTAAGGGAAACGAGAAGAGGTCACACGCCCCAATGTATCTGGTCATCCGAGTAAAACGGCGTTGAAGAAGATGAACATAAATGCTATTTTCGCGTTGAGTAAGAAAATTCAGTGCAGTGAACAAATTGCAATTGTCATTAGGGTAGGTTTTAGGTATGTCGGTAGATTGTATAAAGTGGGGTAAATATGTACCACTGGAAAGGAGGTCTCTGGTTGCTATGGTGACCCCGGATGCCCGGGATTGGTACCTCGGAGCGGCTTGAGTTCGACGTGGTTAGAAGCGGATATGCGTACAGTTATATAGTGACGCTTCTTTTTTCGTTTTCTCCTCATTGATCCAACCAACCACATCAGAAGTCTGTCGAATCACTTAAGGCCTTGCAAACAATTAAGCATCCAGTCTCCTCAATCATGCTAATGGTTTCGAATTTTCAACATACGGAAAAGATAATAATGAGGATATCATCAAAATATTCCTCTATAGAATTTCTTTATTTCACATGATATTTTACTATTTTTCAAAAATTTAATAGATGTACTCTCTCAATATGAATTAGTTAAATTTTACTAATTAATAGTATAGTTTCTACTAATTCAAATGGCGCGAAATCGTTTACTATAAATTAGTAAAAAGTATGACTAATTCTACATAACAAGGACAAACTAAATGAATTGATAAATCTTTACTCAATGAGATATTTAAAAAAATGTTAGATTCCTTAAAATTTGCTTTAAATTCTGCAAGAATCGCATGAAATTTCTTTAAATTACTAGGAATGCCTTAAAATTCCATAAGAAACTTTAAAATCACCTAAATTTCGTTAAAATCCCTTTAAAGATTGTCTAAGTCCCTAAAATGCCTAAAAACTCATAAAACTTTTAAAAATTTCCCGATAATCTTTTAATTCCCTTAAGGGAATGATAAGGAACGTTTATCTACTGGCTAAAATGCATTTTCTATAAAATTCTTAAAAATATCTTAAAATTTCATAAAATCTCTTGGAAATCATAAAAATATTTTAACATCCCTTAATAAAATTCTATGAAAAACTTCAAAATTTGACAAAATGCATTAAAATTACTGGTATATAAACTAAATAAATGTTCAAAGAACTATCCACATTGTGAACAATTCAATTAATAAGTAAAACTACTAAATAAATTAGTAATTTATTTTTACTAATTCATTTTACTATTTAATTTAGTAGAAAGTGAAAAGATGATTAATTGAATAGTCAAATGTACGACTACTAATACACTTATTCAAATTCTTACTGATTCAGGTTGAGAGAGTAAGATATCAAATTAAATATGTCACATGTTAAAAAAATTGTAAATATAAAATGTTTAACTATTAATATTAACGCTTGTCATCTGGTCATATTGAACAGGGATTTTTTAGGTAGAACTATAAACTCAGCACATTGCATAAGTAAACAGACATTGAACTTGGCAAACACAAGACAATGTCAAATTTCTTTTTTATCCGTAATTTACTACCCTTTGTACTTTGTTATGTACATCTTTCCCCTCCGCACTAATAATTAGAGCACGAACTCAAAAAATACCTCTGTAATAACTATACATATGCAATATTTCCAATCCCCGACTTCGTAGCTCATTTTATTCCTACTTTATATTGTATAAATAATGCATTATTGACATGGGAATGGCATTGATTTATTAAAGGCATCCATAGTTTCTCGTTACCTCCAGTTTCTCCTCTGAATGACTTCTCCAGCACCAAATTCTTTCGTAGCTTTTCTTCTCTCATTGCCTGTGCCAGAAGATCAATATTTGATGACTATCATGCTCTTTGATGATACCACTTTAACATCAATTGATGATAAAACATCAAATGAACTTCAGGTGCTTATGTTATTTTTAAATGTTGAGAATGTAAATCCAAATTGAATGGTTTAGAGTGCAATAAATTTAGGAAAACCATAAGCACCTTTTTTCTGAGAAACCTCAAGTCTACTTCTTTGCCTAAAATTCTCGAGATTGTTTCCTCTTTGTTGAAATTATCAGGATTGAAAAATCGTAGTAAAGTTTCGGCATCCACGTGCACGTCTAGACTGGTTACCTGAGAAAAAGAGCATCTCGAACGAGTAATACAGTCGTAGGAGATAAGGCCATTGAATCTTACAGAAGCTGAACTTGAAGATCTCGGGGACGTTTTAGGGGGTTCTGGGGGTGGGGCTTTAGCTCTTGGAGGTCGTCACAAACCAGAGGAATTAACTATCCTTGCAGCTACGACAAGATTCACTCGGAAGGAGATTCAGCTGATTTATAGGGGATTCAAGCAGGAGTGCCCGACTGGACTTGTCGACGAAGAAGCCTTTAAGAAGATATTTTCTCAATTCTTTCCTCAGGGGGGTAAGTTTTTTTATATCCAATCTAATAATCTGTACTCTGAATTAGTTACATTTTACTAATTAATAGTAGTTTCTTACTAATTCATATGGTGCGAAGTCGTTTACTATATGAAATTTTTTTAAATTTCTTAAATAGTTGTTGCAACCCCTATTTTTAGTATTATATTATATGGAACTTTTGTCCTCAGATTTTTTGCGTTGGTTTTATTAAGATTACTTGATTTTTTTCTTTTATATTAAAAGAAAAAGAGTTTTGGGGGTATACCTGAGGGGTGGAGTTCACCCCCTGGAAGTATTATCAAAATCGGCGAGGGACATCTCGGGTACCTTTTGTTGACAGACAATTTTACAATTTGGAGGAGCAAAAAAAAATACAAATTCCCTTAAATGAATCCAACATATCAAACCCATGGATTTTAAACTAAATATTTAATTTTTCTATCCGAAAAGTTCATTACCGACCGCAGCTGAATAATTAGGGGATAATATATACATATACGAACCGGTCTAATTTATACCAAAAGTGAATTTTTTCTCTTTCTTCAGATGCAAGCCAGTACGCACACTACGTCTTCAACACTATTAAAAGGAAACAATCTGGAAAAATTAGCTTCGAAGTGAGTAATTTCATAAACAAAAATCATATATGTATTTAAAGAATCCTGGCGTAAACAAATTTTTGTTTAAATTGTTTATTATGAGACGAGATAAAATCTCTCTCAGCCTGTTTCTATCATCAGAATTTATTGATAAGGAATACGAGAGGTTTGTTCTAATTACACGCTTTTTGTTTACAGGAGTTCCTTTCAATTCTGTCCAAAGTGTCACGGGGATCTGTGGAGGAAAAACTTCAGTGGGTGTTTGGACTTTACGACCTAGATGGCGATGGACTGATAAGCAAAGAAGAGATGCTAGACGTTGTAGGATCGATTTACGAGATGCTGGGACGTTACACACAACCCCAAATAGCCGAACCACACGTAGCGGCACGCGAGCATGTTGATCGAATATTTCATGTTAGTGACATTCAATAGACACATTCATAGTGTGTTGGTATAAGTTTTTTTTTGGTACATTTGTCACTGATCCAAAAAATGGGGCAGCTAAATCAACTTAAAAGCGAGTTATTCTGAATTTCATTAAAGGCAACAACACAATATATATCAGGCATTGACTTTTATCATGTCAATGGACAATAAAGCGTGTTGAAAGTGAAATATTGACATGTCACAACGTGCAGAACATTTACAAATATTTGATAGAATTGTAAAAAAACGGTTTGTGCGGCTGGAAAATAAAAGTATGAATTATTTGGAACTTTCTTTTTCCAATTGCATAATCAATTGCTTCACTTTGTTTGTTTAATAATAATCTATTAGAATAGATACTTGTTCGAATCTATTCAAGATTTAACTTAATTTAAGCTCGTTGGATCAAAGCTGTGCCCTCAAAATTCGATCTCTTTAATTGGCGTAATAAATATTATAAATAGATATTTTTTCACCCTGTAATGCTACTTCATGTTTAAATAAAATTTCGGGTATTGAACAAAAAAATTATTAGTTGAGTAAAATGAGGAAATTGAATTTTGAGAATAGACCATAGGTCTAACACCCTTAAGACTCAATTCTGGAATTCAGATTAAAGCAAGATTATAAAACATGAATTTTTAATCAATCCAAATAAAATGGATTATTGTCTTTAGTACACTTTTTTACAATTTCAGCAAATGGATTCGAATAAGGACGGGGTTGTGACAATCGAGGAATTGGTTCAGTGGTGTTCCAAGGATGAACATCTTCTACAAAGCTTGGATACCCTCGATACGGTCTTGTGAGGTCCAAATTCTTTCTCGTAAATTATATTCGCGCTCTGATTTCCATTTCCCTTAAGCAAATATATATTATGAGGCGTTAAAAAATTGTTTACGAATGCAGTCTATAATGTTCTTAACGCTTCAAGTTATACTTCATCATCGCTTACTCTCTTCTTCTCTTCTATAAAATTCAATTGCTTATATGTAATTTAATATAAAAGTTTTACTTCAAAGTAGAAAAATTGAACTGTTAAAATTTAGATTCGAAACAACTCGTTCTATTTTGAAATTCTCTTGTTAAATGAATTCGTAAAGAAATTTTTCATGCCTTTTTGTAAATATGTACCTACCTTACCCACCCAAGTCTTTCAAATGCTATTTGACGCGCGATACAATCTATTTATTGGAAAGAAAATTTATCGCGAGAGCATTTTCATATATTACGAGAGAGAATATATTATATGAGAAAATACCAAATATTTTCCTGAGAGAATAATAAGTTAAAACGTATCGGGCACACTATAAGAATTCTGTGAACCATTTCATGAACTTATGGAGACATTTCTTCCGCTTGGAAGAATTTCTTATTTTATTCCCACGCTGTTTGGGAAAAGCTATTCTATTCTAAATTCATATTGACTGTTGAAGATTTTAGAAATTAATAAAGTAGACTCTGAAATTGATAAAAATATATTAGATATGAAAATGTTTGAGAAAACTGGAGAGCAAAAGTTAATTAATATAAATATTTGCGTGTAGTTTTACTATGAAATGCTTTTGCATACGTAGATTATAATACTTATAGAGAAAGCTATTTTCATTATCAATCATGTATTAATACTTCATGAGAATCTTTAACGCATGACTTTCGTACGAAAGTATAATACACTTACTGTTTATTAATTGTAAGAGAACCGCTACATAGTACCATATAGTATGTAAGAATTTACATAAAATAGTCATAGAATTGTATAATTATTCACTCAGAGCACTTATTTTCTAATTCTCAGATTTCTTTTCTTTCTGAGATTCAATATTCTCTATAAAATTGAATTTAAAGTTATTTTTTCATGCAATTAAAAGGTATCCCTTTACGCTCTTTACCGAAAGCTTGATGGAAACTTTTTTCTTGCTACTTATTATAATAGCAATCGAAATAGATTTTCGCTAGCTTAAATAATAATACTGTTCTATTCATATGCAAATTTGTTTATATAGAGACACTGTAAATCAAAATTTCATTTAATTTAAAAAATTATTTATTATTCAAGGGAGATCTGGCTTAGCGAAATCGAATTAGGTCATTATGTTGTTCAGGTATGTTCTGTAATATTCTTCTAGAAAAGCACAATAAGAATTTAGTGCACTTTAAAGATGCACATAGTTTAAAGTAAAATTCGAAATATGGCTTCTCTCCAGTTTTTAAGAAATGTATTTTCATATTGAGTCTAGGTGAGTTCATAAAAAATAATAAATTTGATATTCCCATAAAGACAAAACTATGTACTGCGTTGAATTCTACAATCCCCAAGTAGTTACGCAAAAAATTTGAACCGTTTGTTAAACGGCTTTAGTAGAAAATAATAACAGCGTCGACCCAATGAAGCGAAGCGCTGCAACCTCGTGTGATTTTCCTGTACCTCAAGTATTATTATACATTATACTGTAATTATTTACTATATGATATATTAATTGAATTATATTATTATACCTCTAAACTTTGGTGTTATTTATTATGATAGATTTCAGGGTATTAATAAATAAAATGAGAAATATAACTATTACAGAACCATAGAATCATGGTCAATATATAGCATTTGTTCTATTTGAGACAATTTGTTTGTTAATAGAAAAAAACATCACTTAAGCATTAAAGTTAAACATTCAAATTTCAAAGTTTCGCGGCGTTTATGCAGAAAAGCATTTAAACATTTTTTTTCACTAACAAAACTGAAATTTTCAATTCCTCTAGCGTCAGAAATTATTTTCTCAATTTAGTAATCTTTCTTACAACAACAAAAAAATTAATATTTTATAGGACTGGAAAAAATGTTAACATATTAATGACTCACGTCCTAGTCAGTGTTTCCAAGTCCCAAAAAGTGCTATTTGCGCGCGCATCATTTTTCCTTAGCACTTTAGAAATTCTCCTATTGGTCAAACTTTTAAGCGCGCAATTCAAAACTCGAATTAGTTTATAATTTTCCAAATAAAATAAATTAGTAATAAGGAATTGCATGAATTTGTTTTAATTTGAGTTATTTAAAATTTTATGTAATTATTTTTCTAAGTTAAGCGAATATTTGACTGATTATAAATTAATCATAATTATAAATTAGTTCGATTTTGAATCGCGCCTAAAAGTTTGACTAATGAGAGAATTTCTCAAGTGGTAAGCGAAAATGATGCGCGCGGAAATATCATGATTTGGGAACACTGACACTGACCTGATTAGCTGGTGCCAGACTGGTGCATAAACATTGGCACCAAATCAAAACCAAATGCATGGGACTGAACTTTATTTTTTTAATATCTTCATAAAATCATTTCTTAACATTTTAGTATTTCGAAAATAGTTTTAGTTTCTGAAGCGCTATTTAATAAAATAATAAAATATATACATTTTTTTATTTCGATTTTAATATTTTATTAAATAGTTTTTTTCAGAAACTAAATCTATTTTTTAGATACTAAAATCAATGTTGAGAAAGGATTTATTAAAAAGATATTAAAAAAATAAAGTTCAGTCCCATGCATTTGGTGCCAATGTTTATGCACCAGCGTATGGCCATTTTGTATTTACGTCACAACATGAAATAATAAATATGTCTCTCACTCCTCTCACTCACACTCATGTCTGCTCTAGATATATTTTGACACTTGATTTTATATTGTCAAACAATCGTCTTTAGAATTAACAAAATAACGTTTTAATTGACTGAAAAGTATCTTTTGGTTGTGTTTAAGCATTAAATGCCATTATTTTGCTTCGATGAGGTTATATGAAAAGAAAGAAACTTGATTGAGTCTTCCATGAGAAAATCGTTAAAATGATTGTAGAGGTTAGCTGTCATTCGTTGCAAACAAATTATTTATTTCTAATCCATTAAATTAACCGGATTGCAAATGACGCATACTTTGCCTTCCTGAAATAATGAGGAATTATTTAATCAAGTGCTTTCGGTTATTCCAACAATTAAAGATGACAAGGATAAAATGGTTTTTGACAAAAATCTCTCGCTTCCATTGGTGAGTTTAACTTTTTCATTATAATAATAAAAAATTAACATGATTATTTCTCATAATATTGTAAATGATTCTTAAATCTATTTCTGTCCGAATTTCAGGTTTAACATTGGCCAAAAGTTTACGCGTCTTCAGATTACCATTAAATCTCTGTTTTATAATGAATTTTTGAGTTGGAGTTATGTATGTGATATTTTTCTGGAACCTATTTTCTGGTTGGTTGAAAACTTTACATCTTCTCTTGGCCCAGTAAGTACTAATAATTATTATATCTCTATAAAAAAATAAGCATAATATTCAAAGTATTAACATTTATAATGAAAGATAATCAATTTTTACCAGTTTTTCTAAATAGCAATTTCTTTTTTAAAAAGGTATTCGTAGCTATAGTTAGTCTCCTGAAGGTGTTTATTGTATTCATAGCTTATTGGATTGGACTACCATATTGGTGGAATAAAAGTCCTGCGAGTACTGTAATTCTAATGATAATAGGAAATTGGTTATTGATAAATGTATGTTTCCATTACTACATGGGTGTGAACGTAATAGCAGGATATCCACCTCAAGGTGGTTTAATTCCAGAGGCTGTGAGCATTTGTAAAAAATGTATCAAACCAAAGCCACCTAGAACACATCATTGTTCAGTTTGCAACAAGTGTGTTCTCAAGATGGATCATCATTGTCGTATCCTTGTTTGAAACGTGTTTTGTTATCTTCAATGTTTGCATCGCTTTATTTGAACTTCTAATGTTTCCTTAACAAAAGTTTAGCCTGGTTGAACAACTGCGTAGGGCACAACAATCATAGACATTTTTTCCAATATATGGCATTTACCGTGATGGGTGTTGTGTTTGTAATGACATTCGGATTAGATATTGCATACGGAGAGTTCTTTCCTGAACAAGATGCAGAACTGGATGGACATCCAGTTCGTATTAACAATTCGGTTATCATACCTGTGGTAAACATCTAATCTGATTTTAAAATATAATACTTAAATATGCAATATTACTGACATCAAAACTCTTTTAATATAAAAATGACCATTCATTTTAGCTCGAATCGATGGATCACTTAAATCAGGAAGAGCGAGATGAAATTGCAATGCAAGCAGCGGAACGAGCTATGAGTGAATTTCGTCGGAAGCTAATTATTCTCGCTGGTTTAATATGTGTAGCGACACTTGCAGCTCTGGGAGCTTTAACATGGTGGCATGCAGGTCTCATATCGCGAGGAGAAACCAGCATTGAAGCTCATATTAACAGTACCGAGGAACAAAAGTACAAAACTCAAGCTCGAAAGTATAGGAATCCTTATGATCTTGGCTGTAGAGAAAATTGGAGGCTCTTTTTAGGATTAAATGGAAGGTGATTAGATCAAACATTATGCAGTTACATTATTGGTACTGTTTCCTTTTAAACTTATATACGAGATTTAAATTAAAAATTATTTTTTGCAGAAGTTGGTGGCATATACTTTTTCCTTCTACCCACGGTCCTTATGGTAACGGACTTACGTGGAAAACTGCTCACAATATTAAAATATCTTAAAGACAAAATATATATTTCAAAATCCATCTTCAACAAAAACTGTATATATTTGCATTATAAAACTTTCAAAACTTCGCTAGGGCATTTTAATAAAATAAGTCAAAGATATATCTGGCGACGATTTGGTTAAAATATATTCTTGTATTTATTTCTCCAGTTCTTTAATGTACACTTTAAAGTCATTTAAAGTATCTAAAGTATCTTAACAAAAAATTCAGGATCCTATTTTTTTGGTCTTGTGTGAACAATATTTACAAGTCTTTACTTAACGGAACCTTATAGACCCAAACTGTATCAATTCCATGACCAATTGTTGTCAATGGTTTAGAGTTTGGTAAGGGAAAACGGCAAGCAACTATCAACGTGTTTGTTTTTAATTCAGCGCTAAACTTTCGTTCAAGTTCAGTCATCATTTCAGAAACTCCAAATATAACAACATTATTATAATTCGCTAAATTAAATTTCCATAGATCTCCTCTAAAGAAGGAAGCGTTTAATGAAAGACCTTGAACTAGGGCTGTGACTTTTGAGTAAGCGACTAGGCAAGGATTTAGCTCAATCCCATAAGCTTGGAAACCCTGTTTAGCTGCTGAAAGAACTATTCGACCATCTCCACTTCCAAGGTCGATGAGCTTTCCTTTTCGTCCAGCTAAAGCTTTTATAATATTATCTACTTGTATGGTCGTCGCTGGCACGTAAGGAAGACATACTTTCCGTAAAGCTGGGCTCAGAAAGGGAATGCATATTACACTTAAAACGGTTGCCATTCCTCCAGTAAGCGATACAAAGAACAAGCCCCATTTTGAAGAATTATTTTCTTTATTTGCAACCTCACATGACATTTTCTATTGAAGATATTTTTTAACCTGAAAGGAATTTGATAACAATTAATGGAATTAAATAAAATTGAATAATATTTCAATTATCTTCCAATAATTATGGATATTATCTGATATTATTTTTATAGCGTCTTCTTAAAAAATAAATATTTTGTATTATATCAAATAAATCCATATATTTAATTAAATTTAGATGTTGTTTTAAACGTCTTTCTTATACCAAAATATTAATATTGCAATTGACATCGACATTATAGTTTATACGTCGCTGAAACTCCTGCACAAATTTATATTTTAAATCCTACTTTCAAATATTAAAAAAATTTACGCGCGAGTATGAATCGATCTATAACCTAAAAGTCACGTGTCACCTGTCAATTATTAGAAAAAAAGAGAGCCATTCTAAAATCTATTTTTTTTCAACTTCGACGTTAAAATTTTAGCGAAATCTAAGTCAACAGAATATTGGATGACATTTTATTATAATTCTTATTTAATTAACATCTAACCGGTAACTGCTAGAAGTTCAACTTTCCTAAACTAGATTTACCTGATTTCAAACACCGATTCCATTCACTATTCAAAAAATATTTCGTTTCATTGTAATATCAGGTAATATTTTATACCTGCTTCAACAAAAGGTTCAATACAAAACTCTATCCTCTGTCAAAAAATCCTTACCCTCACGTGCATATACTGCCATAGCCATATACTGCATTCAACTCATTCCATTCAAGCGACAAGCCAAGGGAGTTAGGGAGGGGAGGACGAATACGACCCTCTCACTCCACCCCCTGTTGACACAGTTAAATATATATCAGATATACGGTTTGAACTAAGCGTTTGAAACTTGTTCGACCTTGAAAAAAACAGTTAACATAGGAATTCTGATATTCCTATGAAACCAACATTTTTATCAAAATGTATGAATTTACTCCAACAAACATAGTTTAAAAACAAATTTTCAATATTTAAAAATATCAAGGGACCTCTTTATAAATTGCCGTTCCTGTTTTTGTATTTTTTGCTTCTTTGTTCGTTGTTACCTTTGTTCTTTGTTAGCAGTAGTTGCTAGTTGGTAACCAACTAGTTTGAGATCATTTGAGATTTGAGTTGCAACTTGCAAGGTGAGCCCGATTTGAAACCAAATCTGGTAAATGCGCATGGCAAAGCAAGTTTAAATCACACGACTGCGCACACTAACTTAACCTAAACAAATCTTTGTGCATTTGTATCAGACCCCTGGATTTGTATGATTTGTATTTTGTAACCGTTGTAGAATCGCAGGTATAATAAAGATGGATTTCTACGATATCAAGTAAGTTATTTATATTTAAATCTTTTGAAAAAGAAAATTTTTTTAGATTTGGGAATGCTATTTTTGTGAAATTCAAAAGCTTAAAAAAAGAGCGGCAATTGTGACGCCGCTTGGAAATGTTGCGAGTTTCGCCATTTTGCATTTGCATTTTCTGCATGAGTTGAGCTATAAGTACGCGAAGTGACGCGAAGTACGCTACGCTGTAC
>JAUESI010000007.1:1931288-1944547 GCA_032275145.1 Synergus laeviventris | reverse complement strand
ATAAAAACCGGATAAAAGTAGGGTAGGAAACGGGGACAAAAACCGGGTACAATTCCGGGTTGGTCCGCATAAAACCCAACTTCTACCCGGTATTTATCCGAATTCTATCCGAAATTTTAAGCAGGGCGGTGTATAATCCTATCAAAAGTCTTAAATGTATTCTATAGAAACTTTATCTGACGTATGATTGTCAGGCTGGGGAGTCTGCTGTGGAAATGATAGAACCCATGGATTTTGGAGTATATACCAATTGCTTATATACCAATTGCTTATATCAATCGCTTGGGCGGAATCCGATTTGAAAATCTGAATAATACTGCAAACGAGATTTGGAAATGGTACGAACAGCGCTATATTATCATTTTCGCATCCTACATTAAGTCATCAGAAAATATAATCGCCGATAATAAATCAAGAAGGCTGAAAGTAAATACTGAGTATAGTTTATCTCTTAAGACCTTCAACAAATTATGCATTTATTTTGGTTATACAGAAGTTGATCTCTTTGCTAGTCGAACCAATTATAAGTGTCGGAAATATGTCTCCTGGAAGAAAGATTCAGGATCGTTTGCAATAATGCATTCACCCTTGACTGGAGTAAATATTTTTTCTACGCATGTTGTTCAAAACGACTAAAAGCCTTCTTTCTTCTTCTAACAGGGATCCTCATTCAGTCTGGTCCCATCTTTTCTTGATGGGAGGAAACATTCGCTCTAAAGAGAATGACACCAGATATTATAAAAATCAGTAGCGCATCACTGGCTGAATCTTCCTTGAAGCATTATCATTATCAAAGACCTTCGCCAGGTTCTATGACCGTAGGCTAGAGGAAGATCGTTCCGTTTTAGCAAAAGCAATCTTAAACTCAAAAAATAAATAAATTTATAACTTTTTATTTACTTCGTTTATTCTATAATTTTGTAATAACAGGTGTTACATAATATCATTAAAAAAACTAGCTGCCATCACTCTTCTTTAAACATCTACGTTTGGTGATCTGAGAGAGGAGGCGCGAAATACAATTAAACGATTAAACGAACTTACTTAAGTGAAGTTCTATCGTAATTTTATGAAGCGCCTCCTCCGAGGATCAGTCCGATCCTTTTAAATTTCCAAAGTTAACCATGATACCATGATTAATACCTATACAGATCGTTCGGCAGCACTTGAAAAGAATAACGATTATGTTTGTTTCGGTTACCCGGGTAATGGAGTACCGGAACATAGGTAGGAAACGAGGAGATTTTGTAGTTCCTTACTTTAAATATTGTGGCTATAAGAGCAGGTACTACGTTCGGTTGGAACTAAAGAATTCCTCTGTTGAATTTAAAACATCCCAACGATGTCCAATTATCAATTAAAACTACATCAATTAGTGTTAATTAAATAGTAAGATTGAAATAAAATCGTTAAAACTCATTTGATATATTTAACAAAATAAAATTAATTTAAAACAATTAACTGAATACAACTCTTAATTTGAAATTAATTTGAATAACGCTATTAAAATATTCTAACTCTAAAAACTATTTAAATTTTAGTCCACTCGAAAGAATTATTATAAATTCCGCTTTTAGTAAAATTCTGCTCACGAGTGACAAAGGTTCTGTCTCGGAAACGGATCGAAATCTGATCGAACTAATTCGCCGTCGATCAGAGCTCCTGAGGGCATCGCGCATCTCGCGAGATCCCTTGCGCGATCCTACTGTAATTAATTTATGTTCGTCCTGCCAATCAGATTTGACACGTGTCGCCTAAAGATGACCTCAAACTAATTCGTAGAAGAATTTTATGGCTGACCCTGACTGCCGCCGAAAACCTTACACAGGATACCTTTGAAAATACCTTATGTCTGATTGACATGATTTATGGTTTCCTATCTATTTGCTCCTAATCTAAACCTACTTAAAACATCTTAATAAATCCAAAGATATTAGGACCTAGATGCGGCAAGAGATTAGTCTGGGCACATACCCATGGTTAGCGTTCCGGTGTAGTTAATGCCCGACTAATAGTAATCAGTTCAGTTTCTGGTGACGCCAAGTCGTAGTTTTTCAAATCCATATTTGTACCGCTTGCAAATTTTGTAATTTATGTTTTTATAATTTTAATGAGGGTCATTTTAGTTTTAATGAGGGAGAGATTGAAGTATGATTGGCGAAGAATGAATAAGATGTTTTTAGTTACACCGCGTGTTAGTTTTAAGATTTCTTTAACAATTAGTTAGTCGGCCGTGTATGTATTTTTTTATTTCTAATTTTACCAGTTACTCGAAAGTTTATATCATTTCTCTCAATGTTAATTATAAGATAACATATGTGTGTTTGTGTGGAAGGATGATTTGAAAATGTTAGAATTAAAATTATATTAGTAGGTTTATGTAAGGTTTTTTAAAAATTGAATAAATCTATACTCATAGGTTTAAACAAAAACCGATCCTATTGTTATTGAACCTTCTCATATTTTAGAAAATAATTTTTATAAACTTAGTCTTACTCTCCCGTTATTAACAATTCCTTCTGCAAAAAATTATTTAATTGTAAAACATTACTTATTTAATTAAATATCCTTTTAAATATTTTCAATATTCTTATCTTTGGCGATACCCTCCCGGACTACTACGTCACAACACGTTGAAAGGTGTTGAAAGGTTTAACATGTGTTTAAGTTTTTATATTTAGAAACAAACTAAATGATTTACTGATGACGCTCGTTAGTAAAATCCACAAGAAATAAGAATAATAACTATAGTTTATTAAAAGATAAGACAAATCAACCTCCATAAGACTGACGGGCGTTAAATCATCTACAAAACATTTCACGATCAATTCCGACTCAACACACACGCACATTCGTGTTCTCGCTCGAACCCGCACGATATCGCACTCAATGTTCGCTTTTTTACGCTTAGTTTCGAACTCGTCCGCTCTATCTTAAAAGACTCTGATTACTCTGATGAAACCCCATCGTAGCTAGCGACCTCTGTATAAACTAATATATGTTTGGAGGTAAATTCAAAAAAAAATATAAATCCTTAACACTCGCTCATTCTGAGTAAATTGCTCGTACTCGAGCAATGCAAACACATACAAATAGTATATTACACTACAAGGGCAGAAAGTTTGAAATTCCTGTACTGCATGCCATGATATCCGAGGCGAAGCAGAGGGCATTATGTCGCACTGTTCAGGGTTTTCAACCTTCTGTCCGTGTAGTGTATACTATTTTTCTTTATAGCCGGTCGAAAGTACGTTTTCTTATTAAATTGTTAACTATGATATGCATGTTTTTCGTGCCTGCCCCGACATTTGCAAGCACGAGCGAAGTGAGTGGTACTGGTCGGGGGCAGGCATCAAATACATATGAAAAGCCAAATATAATCATACGTTTTTAAAAGAAATAAATTCCATTTAATTTATAAACATGTCTTTACTTAAGACCCCTTCCTCATCCATGGATTCATTGGATGAAAATGTTTTGTTCATTTTTTCCTTTGATTCGATTTAGTTGATATCACGGTTTAAATAATATTCACTGACATATAAGAACAATACAAACTTTGATAAAGTCCAAGCACGTAGCTTTGGGGCACTCTGAAGTTATCACGTAAAAACAAATGACTGCGGTTACCAATTAACAAATCTTAGGCTTTCTGCTTTAAAATTGATGCAGAAAGTACGTACTTTCGACCGAGGTATAAAGAAAAGAATATAACATAGCAATGTCCTCATCTTTCAAAATTGAATGACTTTCGATAATACTATTATCCGTAATTGAGGGAAACCAAATCTTCAACTGATTAGCTTGAGCGGTCGACGCATACGAGTATTACCATCCTCGGCTATCCATCTGGCTTGACATCTAGTTCTCGCCTAAGGTTAACAAACATTGTAGACATATTTTTATATGCTGTTTTACATATCTTCTCATCCTAGGGAAAAAGTAAAATTGACGCAATTTAAACAAAGTGCGTTCCACTCCAACGTGGCTCTGTAGATAATGGAACCTAATAACCATACTTTTGCGTAATCTCGTGGGGATAACATATGACAGCTTTCTATTCTCACGCTTATATAAAATTCCGTTAATTAGGACATAATCTTTTTTAAGAACACAAATAAATAATCGGCAATACTCGTCAATTGATAAATAAATCTTCTCAGAAAACCAGCAAGGTCAAGAAATCGTGGCAACTCATGTACGTTTGAGGGATTTGGATACTCAAGGATTGTATTTACTTTCGATTCGTTCGTAGAAATACCTTCTTTATTAATCAAATAGTCAAAATAATTAACTTGCTCCTGAATTTTACGTTTGGCTAAATTTAGAGTTAACTTAGCTTTTCGTAGTGCTTCTAAAATAAGAATGAACTTTCTTTCAAATCTGGGCAGTTTTTCCCTGCGATTAAAATGTCATCCAAATATAAAAGACCACAATGATTTCTGAGTGGTTCCATTACTCTTGACATAAGTTTTGAGAAGTAAGATGACGCGTCTATCAATCTAAATATCATACGCGTAAATTCCCCTGAATCGTCTGGCGTAACATACGCTATTTTGTATCGGTCATCTTTAGCAATTAAATTCACTTCCGAGTTCTTAGTTGACACTGAGACAGTCTTTGCCTGTGACAAATGCGATTAGAGTTAAAACAATTTACCATAATGCTCTTCGAGGTTTCGGATAGTCTTTAGAAATATGACCAAATTTGTAGCAGTTATAACATTTGAACTCTCCGGTGTCGCTTTTTAAAGGTTGAAGACGATCAGAATTATTATCAACTAATCCTTTCTTTAAATACACTTTCGCAGTAGAAATACTGTTAGAGTTCATTCTATCTGTTCTCGTATCAAAGGTTTCAAAGAAAAATTAAAATTAAATTAATTAAAATGTTGTGGAACATCCTACTTCTGAAATTTTAAAGTTTTTATATTAAGAAACAAACTAAATGATTTACTGGTGACGCTCGTTAGTAAACTCTACAAGAAATACGAATAATAGCTATAGTTTATTAAAATATGAGACAAATCAACCTTCATAAGACTGACGGGCGTTAAATCATCTACAAAACATTTCACGATCAATTCCGACTCAACACACACGCACATTCGTGTTCTCGCTCGAACCCGCATGATATCGCACTCAATGTTCGCTTTTTTACGCTTAGTTTCGAACTCATCCGCTCTATCTCAAAAGACTCTGATTATTCTGATAAAACCTCATAGCAGCTAGCGACCTCAGTATGAACTAATATATGTTTGTAGGGAAATTAAAAACAAAATACAAATCCTAAACACATGTTAATATATTCGATATCTAGTTTGCCTACATCGATGTCTACTTTATTTGAAATATAAGTGATCAGTTTAAAATCTATTCCTAGTTTAATTGGTTAAAGGCAATGTTAGTTACAAATGTAGGCATAAGAAAATATATAGTTATGGCAATTCCCCAATAAATATGACAATGAAATCTAAGTATAGGGGTATCCCATGGATTATCCTGTAGAAATTTAGTCCACATGCATATTTTTAGACTCCCAGATGCAAACAGATGTGTCATCATATGTGCGGCATATCGCTCGCACGTTGTGAGAGTTCCAAGCGTGACGGTGAACTGCAAGTAAAATGCGAGACGTTAAAATGCCTTCAAAATAATAAAATTCATTATTGCGCAATGAAGACATATTAGTTTTTTAAAAGTAAATTGAAATTTTCGAATTTGTCGCCTCTTACGTAACCACCTATGATGTACGAGGGATAAGCGTCACATATGATGACACATTAGTCTGCATTAGTGATCTCACGCGTGCGATATGTATCCGCATGCGTGCGAGTAATATGCATAGCATATGCGTCTATAAATGTTATTTGGGGCTATAAGACTAGATTTATGGATTCATAAAAATATGGTAATGGCGGTATAAATTGTTTAGAGTTTACAAACTTAGAATTTGCATCTAATAAACTACTTTCTTTTTGTATTAAGCTATTAACACAGGTAGCATTTGTACGTCATAATCCAAGTTCAATATACTGTAGGGATCGTAATCCCTAAAACCAGGTAAATCAGGTACGCCCTCCGTACCTACCGTTTCATGGTTAGGATAATTACACCGTTAAATTTTTAATCAGGACGACCCTAATTATCGTAAATATTTTACGGTTAGGAAATTAAAATATAATTAATTGTATCGATTTTCCCTCAGAATGTATACGTTAAGGGTGGGGGTATCAAAGTACGACCACTCCAAATTAAATGTATTTCGAAAGCCTCCCCACCTTTTTTTAAGTCCCAAAGCTTCTAAAATTTTCAAGCTATATGTAGATTTAGCTATCTCCAAACTTTCGAAAGTTCCGAAAGCTTCTCTAAGATAATATCTTGCCTTTGATGAATGTTTTGACTTCTCAACCAATAAATCGATAACTTGAGGTAAATGTTTATCGTTTTGTATAATTTTGTTGGTGAAGAATAAAATGTAACACTTTAGTAGAATGAATTAAATTTTTGTGTTTAGATTTTAATCTTTACAAAGTTTTCATTGAGGATGTCTCAGAAGAATTATACAGCTAGAGAGGTAATTAAGAGTGGATATACATGATGCAGAAATTCTTCAAATCCTCAGTAAACTATGAGACTTAATTAATAGTATAGTGATACCGTTTTAAAATGTTAAACTGTACGGGAATATTTTTTCTTTTTGTATGAATATAATTATTTTAGGTAAAAATTAGACACATAAATATCTATAAAAACATTATTACTTCACGTAATATTTGCGCGCTCTCTATTTTAGCCTATCGTCTAGCATTATTTTCCAAATTACAGTTTTTCTATCTACTCATCTTAACCAATTAGAAGCTGTGTAGAGTGGAAGAAGTACTCTTGATTGATTATAGGGCGCAGCACGGTCATATACACTCATGGTCTGGAAACTCTAATTGTGGGGGAAGTTACTTTAATGAAGCTCATTATTAAAAAAAAAGAAAAAACCGGACACACAAGATTCCCATTCTCTTCGTGCAATATAGAATCACACGCGTTACTTTAAAACTAGATCTTTTTCCTTTAAATTTATAACTGTTTGTTTTACACATCGACATCGAACAAGCCCACAACATTTTTGAATCTTCTAGAGGCTGCACAACGTGACATGCACGCTTCTGGTTATGTCACTTCTACTTTGAGGTTAGAAAAACTGTTGAAGTTTTAAAATCCCTCACTACTCGAGTAGTGCGCATGTTGCGCGGTGTCCAGTTGACGAAACTTTTTGGCTTACGTAAAGGAATTTCCCCCACTACGAGAATCCCGTACATGTGTATACGACCGTGGGGCCTGGTAACATCTACCGTTTAACAAAACTTACTGAGCTGTAAATTACCTCAGAAATAGAGACTTTTGATAAAAAGGTATGTATTGAAATGAATTAAATTTATTTAAAATTCGGTTAAATTCACAGCGCTATTGAAGTTAAAAAATTTCGTTTTCTACCACTTACGATTCAATACAGTTAATATCAAATATTTGCAACGCATTTATAGAATCCTATTTAATTTAAGGTACCGTTCTATGGCAATAGACAACTGCAAAGCAAAAGATAGACAATCTCTTATAGTGAAAGAAACATATAAATGCACTCTCTTTTTCACTCCTTTGACTTTATGCTTTCTGTATTGCGGTTTATGCTGTCATGGAACGTCACCTTCAGAAACATTTTCTGTGCACATTTTAAAATCGAAATCTATAAATATAACGCATATTGTAGGCTAAATAAAGAAAACTCACCAAGTATTCGGGATCTGCTGGAATCCTGGAATGTATATTATAAAAAATACATCACGCGGTTTTTATGACAACATAAATATTATGATAGAATATATTAATTTTCTAAAACGTTGAAACGAACAACGAACACTGATGAGCAGCGCGAGCTTTGACAAATGCCGACAAAAAGAAATAGCGAATATCAAACATACCACTTCAATGCCTTCTTACAGACATTACACAGGCACTAAATTAAAAAAACATGGTGTAAAAACGATTTCGATAAATAAAATTTATAATTATCAAGCGAATTTCACGACCTGACGCAAAACAAAGCTGTGAAATATTTCCAAATTTTTTTGAACTAGACGATGGAAAATGATTGATGATGAGGTTGGAGGGGTAAGGGAAGTAGACTCAGCAGTACGCTCACGAGGCGGTAGTGATCACTTTTTGTACTACAATTATAACTAAATCGGCTATCATCTTCCGTCGTCCAGTTCACAAAAATTTGGAAGTATTTCACAGCTTTGTTTTGAAGTGGTATGTTTGACACTCGCAATATTTTTTTGTCGGCATTTGTCAAAGTTCAATATGTTTCCTACCGTTTCAATTTTTCAGAAAATGCGATATATTTTTTATAATATCCATTCCAGGATTCCAGGAGACCCCGAATACTTGGTGAATTTGATTTATTTATCCTACAATACACTTTCGACAATAAGTATGGAGACATCAGGGCTGTGTTTATAATAGAGGCACTTAAAAAAGTTTTTAAGTCTACTTTTTCCAACGCCCTTAATTTGTTCTGCAAAGTAAAAAGTTTCAATAATTAAACTCAAAAAAATCCTTCTGAGCTCAAAGTGTACACACATCAATACGAAATAATTCTACAGTTGTCAAATTCACAACGCTTTTGAAATCATTGTACATAGTTCATTTTAATCTACACCATTTTACCAAAAATGAAAGGCGTGATGACTTTACTGTTTTTAACATATACCTTGGAAAAATGCTACTAGAGATACGCTGGAACTCTTAATGTAGCTAATAACCATGAACGTTTGCTTCTACAGAACCTTAATCCATCCATCATTTTTATACCACTATGTGCATACATGTATAAACGATAAAAAATTGCTGTGTACGTGAATGGCGTCTTTCAGTAACAGCATTATGTACATTTTAACCTTTAACCTTAATTATAACTGATTTTAACTAGTTTTATGGATATTTTCAGACGATTTTATTTTATTTATTTTTCTATTGTATTACTGCTTCTTTTTTAAAACTCCATTAGTGCGTCCATAGCTGTGATTATTTATAGTAGTATCTTTGTAATTGTTGAATTCAACATTTTTTATATACTTTTCAGCTTTCACTTCAGTAGCTCTTAATCTTTTGAATCGATTTTCCGCGTACGCTCTCTTGCCCTGGAAGAAACAATAAAGATAACTTATTTTTGGAAAAATTATAAAACCATAAACAGAGCTGCATGTGGAATTTTTGAAGCCAATGTGGGGCCAGCCGAAACAATCCTCTAATATTAAATTTCAATTTCAGTTAAACTTAATTTGTAATTATTACTTCCGTCGTTCTAAATTTTTCAAGAACACATTGGACTGCTGCTTACAGGATTTTCAATTGATTTTTGAACTTACACTATAAATATTTCTTAAAGTTCAGGTTACCAAAAGTTAAAATTTTTATATACAATTATGAGAATTCAGGTTAAAACAATTGTAAACTCTTAACAAACAGACTTATGATATAGAGAAAGACAAGCACGTCAGGGGTTACAGTTGAGATTGAACTAAACGACTGCCTAATTTTCCCTGCTTAAAATTTAGGACAAATTTCAGATTACGAAAATAATCCGAAATAGTTCGTTTCATTATCCTTATACCGGATAATAATAATATCTATTAAAGACGTTATCTGGTAACGTCTTTAATTTGTACGAATAAAATTTTTAATTAAACTGGTTTATTTCGGAATATATGTATGTGGTCAAATAAAACTGCATAATCCTGAATTTATTGATACGACAGAATTCGATACTTCAACGTCTGATGGAAATAGAGTCCGCTTTTAATCCGTCTAAGTCCAAAAATTCCGTTTAAGTTCCAAATTGAAATCCGTATTTCGTCTGATCTCTTCAGAAATTTATACCATATACTCCAACATAGTTTCTTCATCCGAATAATATTCGATTATGTCCGGAAATCTGCTTGGTCCAACTTATTACCAATGCGGACGTTGTCCGGTCGAGTAAGCAAATTGTCAAGCACAGTAAGAATTTATGTCAAGAATTAGTCCACAATTTTCCGAAATGAGTTCGGATAACATTTACTCAACGTAGATGATTTTTAATATTAAGAGATTTTATCATTATACATGAAATACTATTATATATAATAATACGTCGCCGCTATATAATATCGCTCGCTCATTTTACTGCTGAGATAGAACGATCTGTTCTTATATCCTTCAACTTAAAAAGTATTAACGCAAAGTATTTGTGAGAAATAAATAGGGGAAAATTTATAAATTCATATAAATTTCGGACTGAATCAGACTCATTTCGGATTCAAGTATTATCCTAGACAGAATCAGGACCAAAGCGGATGAATTCCAAATTCCACTTCATATAAATATTACGATTTACTATTTCGTTAAATTACGGATTGATTCGGATTCATTTCGTATTTGAGTTTCATCCTAGACAGAATCCGGACGAAAACGGAAAAATTAAAGATTTTACTTTAGATAAAAATAATCTCTTATTCTTCATTTCGTAATAAAATAGAAACTGCATCGGACTCATTTCAATCACCAGTTTCATCGCGGACATAATCGGGAAGAGAACGGAAAAATTTTAGATTTTACTTTAGATAAATATTAATTATGGTTTCATATTTCGTATAGATACCAGACAATTGGGGATTGATTTTGGATTAAATTTTATTTTTCGGATAGAAAACGGATTAAACCAGACAAATTGCGGAAAGATTCCGTCTAAATTCCGGATTAATTTATCCGAGATTTTAAGCAGGGCGGGCATCCATTTTTCAAATCTCATAACTTTCACTAAGTAATTCAGAAATCACGAAGTTATTTTATATTATAACGTTCAATAAATAACCGAATACTCGAGAATTTTCAAGAGGCAAACCACAGGTCAATTATAGGTGGCCATATTTCGTCTATTAATCTTTTTTTCATCGTAACTGTAAACTTATCAATATCTAATATGGTTGCCCCCTATCATTGGCATGTATCTGGGCCAGGATTAGCCACCAAGAGCAAGTGTATAACGGAGTGATTTTTCCGACAACGACGCAATATTGGCAATATATTCTGCAATATTTTTGTCTATGCTGAGTCAATGATGGTTATATCTAACTTCACACTTGGTGTCTTTAACTATGTCATCTCATCCCGATGTATGCTTTAAAAATAAATATTTACCTTGGCAATGTAGGCTTTAGCATAAAAGTTTCCGAAAAGAACGATAAAAGACATCATATAAACAACAAGGGCATATTGCATCCAGAGAGGAAAATCGCATCCAGATCGAATTCCATTAATACCAAGAATAAGTGCTGTAGTAAATTGGATAAGCTGCAGGATCGTCAGATACTTTTTCCACCACAAATATTTTACAACTGAAGGTCCCAGGGTTGCCAGTCCATAATAAGAGTACATAAGGACATGAATGGCACTATTTACCATAGCTGGTAAGAAAGCTGAAATATAGGTAATTACATGTAAGTAAAAGATTATCAAAATAAACACTCAAAAAATAATTCTAGTTAGAATAACGAAAATACTAGCAATACTAGTTACTATAACTGGAAAATAATGTTAAATATGTCCTTACTATCAATTCTAGTTAAAAGTATTAGAAATTTCTGGTTGAACTTCTTCTGGTTATTCTAATTCTGGTTAGAATAACCAGAATTTTGACACTAGACATTTTTCTGGTGCTCTGAGAAACTTAACCAGATTTTCTGGTAAACATCGTTTTTCGACTATCAAATTTCGATACTTTCCTGCTTTCATGAACTTCCTATGCTAGCCTCCTCTACTGAAGTTATACCGATTATCCCAAAGAAAAAAATTCAAGCCATTGCTTTGTATTTATTAAACGGGCACCTTTTGAATATATTAAATGCACGGTTTGCTGAGATGATTATTTTTGTATTATTATAATTGAAAATAAACCAAAAATCTCGCGAGTATTGGAGTAATAAAAATTTACGATAAAGCGTCTTTTAACATTTTCAGCGTCAAGGCAAAATAAACTGAAAATTTACACACGATCGCGTAACATCTGTTACCATAAATAATAACAAGAAAAAAACAACATAACTCTAAATTTTTAAACTAGACGCATCTAGTAACTTGAAAGAAATTTTTTTTAGTATAAGTTGTGGCGTATGTAATTATCATAGGTATGTTTTGATTTATTTATACTTTGCATATTGTACCAGAACAAAGGTTCACCAATAAGTTTCATTTTATAAAAATTTTGTCCGACACATCTACTAACATAAATTAAATGAGTTAGAGAAAATGTTGACCAGCGCTGTCAAGAAAGGATTTCGTAGGCTACGGAGACCAAAAATTCAAATTCCTTTATTTTTAAGATTTTCTAATTATTGATAACGGAAAAAACAACAATATCGGATTACACAAAAATTATGGTAAACATACTAGAATGATTCATCATGACAAGGGAATTAATTTGAGAGGTATATCTTTTAATACAACACTGTTATGTAAAACGTATATGTTCATTTTTATATGGACTGAAATAGAAAATTTCCTACTTTTATTGCATATCTACATGCAAAAAGCTTTAATTTGAGTTTTCGCAAGAGAAAATGGGACAAAAAGAATAGCTTCCAGCACATACTGCAATACAAAGTAAAAATACCTAATTTAATTCCAATTTCAGTCGAATTGAAAAAACTCATTCAGTTATACTTTCTAGGTAAAAGTGATGTGCAATTTGTTATTTTTCAATAAAGAATGTATTTTTCAAAGAATCTATCTTTAAAACAACTAAGTCAGAGGTAATTCGCGACTATTTCGGCTTTCCTCCTTTGTTAATAGTCTTTTTAACAATAAATAATAACAATTATTAATTTTTATTAACGCAGGCGCAGCTTTCTTATACGAATTCATTAATAATAAATGAATGATGATTAATAATTCATCCCTTACGAAAAAATATGGCAGGAAAAAACTACATGACTTACTGTCATTTTTTTCCTGTTATAATTTTGTGTGATCATAAAGCAAACGACAAGAAAATGACAGGAGAACAACTCAAATTCCCGTAGTTTTTCCCTGGAATATTTTTTGGTAAAGGATTTTCGGTAAAAATAACATAGAGGTCCAAAAAAATCAGTGTTACGGACGCTAGATTTTAATATAAATTTGTAAATTTTAACAGTTTCAACTCCGAAAGACCAACCAGAGACCCAT
>JAUESI010000007.1:1880761-1931188 GCA_032275145.1 Synergus laeviventris | reverse complement strand
GTACTGAGTACGGACTAGGGCTCTGGGCTACGGGCAGCGGGCTACACTACGGACTATACCTGACCAAAGATATCTTTGACCTGACTACCAGTTACCACCAACTACCACTGACACTGACCACATTATCACACATTCTACTGTTCTACAACCGGACTGTGCCGAAATACAACGTGTTTAATGTGGTGTGTGTCATTTCCTCGCCGGTTTTATCTTATAATTAGCGACTATGCTTACCATATCAAATACAAGTGCGCTTTCTGACTCTCAGGAGTCGGTATTTTTGGATCCATCAATTATGGACCACTTACAAAACGATCTCCAAAGAGATAATATGTAAGTTGTTTATACCTAACCACACATTATAATACATAGTTGCTTTGATTGCGTCAGAAAAAAAAGTGATTTTTCGCCCAAAATTGTTGCTTAAATGCTTATCGAAGCCAATTGGGATTAATAACGATTTTCGGATTCAGAAAATAAGTGTTTTGTAATTCAAACAAAAGATGCTAATGTTTGGCAAATGTTTGATAAAAACCGGTTATTTAAGAAGCCATTTTTTACGGTTTTTTTGCAAGGTGTTTTTGAAATACCCTTATACTTGACCCAATCGAAATATGTTTTCATTTGACTTCATTTAAGTGCTCTTTTAATTTTTAAAGTAGCTTTCTAATTGTTCTTTTCTCCAATACAATTATATACAATATGCACTACGTGCAATGTATAAAATAGACTATTTTTGGGTATATAATTACATAAAAATGACCTCACATTGAAAGTGGATTTTAACCCTTTCACACTGATAAACCGTTCCTTTCAATTTGAAACTCAAAAATCCTCGGTCATTTTTGTTTATTCATTGTATTGGCGACGATTATTTTTAAATATTAAATAAATGAGAGAGATAATGGTTCTATAATATAATATATATTTAACTGCGGTTCTATACCTATTTATATTACTTAGCAATACAGATTTGACGTTTTATTTTATTATATATATTTATTTTTCAGTGGAATCGATTTCCTTGCATCAGCAATTATGGAGGAACCAGAAAAAAAGGTCGACCCACTTACGTTTTACAGACAGGGTGAACAGCACTATCAAATGATGCCCAATAACCCCATACCTTCTCGTGAAGAGATGCCAGGACCTCTTGACTTCCAAGTGATGTTGAATAATCAAAGTTCTACGAAGAACTGGATTGTGAGTACTACGTTATATTAAATATGCACATTTATTATATTGATTTTACTATCCTGTAAATTTACAGTACAGTATATGTGTTGTGTAAAATTATTAACGAGTATCGTTATTTTGTTTTAGTATTCGGAGTGTTTGGCAAAAGTGTTCATAAATATGGATGCAGTCCTTCCGTTAAGATTTAAGTGGGAGCAAGAACCTGGTATGTACTATCTACGAACACGAATGGTGTACAGCTTAGAGCAAAATAGGAGTGAAGCTGTTATACGTTGCCATAACCATATGGCAATGTCTTGCAAGGCTAACGCAGATTTGGACCCCCACGTCATGAAGCATGTTGTCAGATGCCTTGAGACTCAAAGTTGCTATGAAGAATTACCTGGAGGGCATCTCTCAATATTAACACCACTGGGAATCCCAGAGGTCGGTTCTATGTATGTTCCAATTCACTTCAAATTCGTATGTAAAAATAGTTGCACATCGGGAATGAACCGTCGAGCAACCGAATTAATATTTACACTTGAGGATGGGCACCAGCGGGTGTTAGGCCGGCGAAGGCTACAAGTGCGAATCTGTAGTTGCCCCAAAAGGGACAAACTAAAAGAGGAAACTGAAGCAAGTGGCGTCACACAACGTATCCCTAAAAAACGAAAAGCGGATAATACTGAAACTACTTTGCCGCCCATAGACAAAAAAGTGTGTCTTTCTAATGAGGACAATACGGTTTGTCATTTGCATTTGGAGATCTTGGGGAAAGAGGAGGCTATGGCTGTTAAAAGGTTCGCCTACGATATTATGGCGGGCAAGGCTTTACGTACTGGACAGTTTGAGGTTTATAAATCTTATTTAAATAAGCTTTTTATGTAAACGTAATTTTGGTTTTAATCATTATTAATTAATAATCATAATTTTAGTATTCTTCCATTTGTGTAAGTACACTGTTTATATTATGAAAATTCCACTGGTCGAATAATCACATATGATTTGAGGTACATCAGGAGTATACGTATTAATATTTTTATAAGGGTCCACAAACGAAAATGAGAGACTTAAACCTTTCAAAATTCTAGAATTAAGCTTTTAGTTCACGTAATTTGCCGGCGAACTTTATTTGGCAATTAATAGCTAGAAGTAAAACAAGTTACGATTAAACAAATTTTGAACAGTTGACTGATTTACTTTCTAGATATTAAAAATCAACACTTTGTTTCCATTTCTCATGTTCATTTAAATAATCATGTTCAAAGTAAAAAATCAACTATAAAATTATTAGTCTCTTGTTTCTGAATTTTAATGCCATTTTTGTAGTATAAAAGCAATTGAATATCGGCAATATCTATGCAATACGTTGCTTGAAGCAGCTTGTTTTTACAAAAACGGTGATAATACAAATAAATTGATTTTTACCTTGTAAGAAGCGTTTATTCTGTACGCGTTTATTTATACGATCTCGTTCAATAAAATTTAGCTTTAGGATAACCACTCAAGTGCCGACATGTTGGAGTTACTGTTAATTCGATAAATGAGAGAAAAAATATGTAATAATTGTTATCTTAAGTTTGTACGAATAATAAATTTGTTATTGTCCTTTTTAATCACATAAAGTAAACTAATCGACAACTTTTATTACACTTCTATTCCCTCATCCGAGCGTAGCTCAAAGAGACTTATTTCTATCGTTTGAAGACAAAGGTTTTCAGGAAGTATTGCGATATTTAAGGGCGACATGTTGGTAGATTCTTGTAGGATTATCACATCTCTACGAAATATAACTTCCGTTCCGTTGTCGCCTCGAGCATTTAAAATCCAACCCCATTTATTACCACTGACTCCAGTTCCAGCAATCCAGATTGCTTCGTTTTCTAGCTGCAGATAAATATTAATTTAGAATTATTTTTAATGCAATTAAACAAATGTAGAACTTCAAACGATTTAAAAAATTTGAAATATTATTCTAATTTTAAAAAATACCTGAAGGAAAAAGATCTCTCCCTCCTGATGTAAAACGTAAATCCCTTCCGAAGAGAATGGAAAAGGAACAGGTAAAATAGCTTTTCCACGATGAAAATTAATTATCGGTCCTGGATGAGATGTAGTAAGATGTTCTAAAATAGTTCCAGCCGTAAGTGATTCACTGCATCCAGTTTTTTTCCACAAAGGACAATTCAGCCTGGTGCTTGTCATAGACTCGGTTGAGCCACCCCATAGAGGTGTTTGAGGAACACTTAACAGTCCATTGGATCCATGAGCCTCACCATTAACAGTTAATCGTTGTAAAGATCCACTGACTGAACGATCAGCTCCTCTAGAAAGTTCTCCTGTACTTGCTGACTTTGTTCTATCATTCAAATTCAAACGTTCCTCATCAGGTCGTCGAGGAAGAAGCCATCTTCTTCCGGTGGAAGCTGTACTTTCATCAGAATAACTGGTGGCTGGTAAACTTTCTGTAGACGCTGCCTTTTCATCGAAGCCAATAGAGGGAAATATTCTGGATATGAGATTTTTTGCTCTTGGGGGAGAGCGGTGTTTTTCAGAATTTCTTTTTTGTTGGTGACTAGCTGTTTTTGATCCGAAAAACCTTTTGCGAAGGCAATACTCATTGCTATTAGATATTGTATTATCGATCCCGAACGAATCCACAAGAACCTTGTGACACTTGTCTGCTAGGAGACATCTTCCTTGACCTAGACTTACACGACATACAGGACATCGGATCGTTTTTGCTCTGCAACCGACGCAGAGGATGTGGCCGTTGACGCATTGTGAGACTGGGGATGCAGCACTTTCGAGACAAATCTGGAAATTATATAAAAGGTTCAGCATTCATAACGTTTTTTATTTAATTTATATAATTTTTCCGAGTATAATGAGAAACATACCGGACACTCAAGAGCCCGAACAATACCAGAAACCGCACTGGTTAATTTGAGCGCTACTTCTGGAAGAGGACCTTCTAGGGCCAAAATACCAACAGAATTTTCCTCCTTTTCCTCACTACTTATTTCACCTTCATCATCTTCGACTTTTTTTTCAGAAGCTGTCCGTCGCCGCCAAACTTGAAGACCAACTCGATCATTTTTTCCTATCAAGGAAGCTATATCTGTCATTTTTAGTGCCAAAATGTCCGCACCATCAACTTCAAGTAAACAATCGCCGGCTCTGAAAATTAACTTTTGAAAAATATATTCTAAATTGATAACAGGAATTTTAAAACATTCTTATTTTAATCATGAAGTTTAAAATCGAATATTTTAGTCAATTTTACATTTTACCTTAGTCCTGATATTTCTGCATCACTTCCTGTTTCCACAGAACCGACCCAAGGATATGGATCCCATTTGGATCTTGTTAGATGAAATCCACGAAATTTTTTTCCATTTGTTTCACATTTTGCAGTTTCTTCTTCAGCTTTCCAGTCAAATCCAAGAATTATTTTTTCTCTTCCAGTCATTTCCTTTCTAAGAATTGAATTTTGCTCTTAAATGATTTTCTCTTTCTAAAAATCATCAAATTAAACGAAAAGTCGTTTAGTTTACATTTTCCTTATGAGTTTCTATAAATGTTTTTTTAAGGCTATCTAAATTTAAAAACAGTACACTTAAACAATAATAACAAATGAGCATCCTCTGGAATTATAAGTATTATTAAAGCTATAACATTCGAAATTAGATTATGAACTCAATCACGTACCCAATAGAAATGCAGATTTTTCTTCAAGAAAACTGATTCATAAATATGACAATTTTGTTACGTACGTTGAATTTTTAGTAAACCAATTTTCTCTGTAGATACACGTCCAGCTAAAACCATACTCGAAAACCATGTATGCAGCATCAGGCAGCATCATCACATCTTGATGGAGCAGTAAAAGTCGCTTACCTTCACCCAAATACTTGACCTTGGCACTGGATCTAGCCGATCGTTTCCGTTAAACGAAATGAACCTAAGGCCAATCTTTGTGGATTATAAATCCTTTATATGAAAATTTTTTTTTAATGTACAAAAAATTGATAACAGAAATTTGAATTATTCCATAATCTTAAATGTCTAATATATCAAGTGGGCAGGAAAGTGGATTGTGGTTGAAAAAATAAGCAGAGTAACAAACTATTAAATTATTTCATTATTTATTTTATAAAACCACGGGATCAACGAAAGTAGTAAAAAAAATATTAGCTCATTAAAATATATTATACATACGACCCTAACACTTTCTACAATTCTCAGTCGAGCAATAATTGATCACTCATAAATGCAAAGTATTGCGATATTTTAATTAACGCTCCCTCTTTAAAGACAAGCAGCTGTCTACTATTCAATAATTCTTTGATCTTACAAATGAGTTAATAATTAGCCCCTTAAAAGGATTTTAAAAAAAATCCTAAAGTATTCTTCTTCTCGTAAGGAACGTAAAGAACTGTAGAGAATTTTCTTTCATCCTAAATGAAATAGAGGAAGTACACAAAATTCGTCAAACATAAAAAAATAAAATAATTTTTTTAAGTAAATCATTTTCAAAATTTATTCAGAATCATTCATAAATGAGATCATCTTTTAATAAAAAATATTATTTTTTACAAAATTATAATTTTTTAGGTAGAATCTCGATTGTTATAATGATATGTTTTTTCACTTCATCAGGCTTCTGAACTTGAAAGAAGAACTGGAAAAGATGCTTAAAACAGCACCTTTAAAGAACAGGTACTTCTTCATTACTAGAAAAAACAGAATATTAAATTATTATCTTAACTAGTGACAAAAGGATCCAAAATATCCTAATCCTAAATAATGGACGAATCGCCAAAACACTGTAAGTTTTTTTTTTTTTTGGACGACGAAGACTGTTTTTATTCCTACTGATATAAAATATTTAAACACTGATTTAAGGTATGCAACGTAGCGTGGGCAGTGGCTTTTAAAATTAATAAGTCTGGGTCTAAGTTAAGGTTAGAGTTTTCAATAGTTTGTGATAATGCAACAGTGTGTTTTTCTGCTTTGTTGAGTTGCTCTCGACAATTGGCGAAGGCATCCAAAACCTCTATTTTAGCCACTGGATTTCGAATTGAACTACTGCTATGCTCTCGTGGAGGAAGAGGTGGATGGCTGCTAGCAATTGCCCTCGTATACATTTCCGTAACAGCCCGAAGCTTATCCACCCATTCTTGTCTGGCTCGAGCATCCGCTGCTCGAAGCTTGATCATTTCACCTGAAATAAATAACAGTAAGTTAATTAGTGAAGTTATTCTTGAAATAAAAAAATAATAAAGAATTCAAATAATCCATAAAAATTCAACATCGCTTGGAGTAATCCTAGAAATAGTTTATTTAAATAATATAATCACCTGTTGCAGAATTGACTGTAAAAGTGGTAGAATCCTCATCACTAGGCGCGATCACAGCTCCAGCTAAATAAATTGAACATCTTGGCTTCTGAGTTTTCTCAGATTCACTGAGAAAATAATGCAACTCTCCGGTTTCTGGACTTAAAATAAACCAACGGTACTGCCATCCTTTCATAGCATTTGTATACTTATGTAGCAAACCCTCGTAAGGGTACCTCGTTTGGACACTCATCATTTATAATACAAGAAAAAGTCACTATCTTCTGCAAATTAATAAGTATATCTTCCTTGACAACAAAATCAAAACTTGAACTTTTGCCATTCGTTAACTTTTCCTGGGTGTGGTGTGGGTGTCATTTTTCATTGCTCGCAATTGTTCGTCGTGTACTCGTGCCTGCTACTAATATATATTATTAATTTGTTCTTAATTCATTGTTGATACGCGTATCATTATACAACTAATGAAAGAAAGGAAGATTTAAAATATCTTCAGTTCGTAACTTCGTTATAACTTAATGTTTTGTTGAATATACAACATTCCTTGCAAATTTTAAGGTTAGGGTTTTCACAACTTTATTGATTCTAGCAGACGACAAATCATGTTCAGTGGATGGCATCCATGGCAGCACTTCACAAAGCCCGCGAATCATTTAAAATCAACATTATATTGATATAGCTATGAAAAAATCGAAACTTGTTAAAAACAAATAGCTTTTATTATAAGTTTGAAACAAATTACTTGTAGGTACATTCGTTCACTTTAAAAGTATTAAAATTGAAGGTAGGTATGTGCTTAATTACATTTTTAAACATATGAAAAATAATTTCTGCAGAATTTTAAGTAGAATAAATAATATTTTAGTCCATATTAAATAAAATAACTTTTTAAACTGTATTACAAATTTCATAATAAAATTAAGTTTATTACATTTTAGAGACATCCTTTATTGAGAAAGTTTTTTAAATGAAGACTGGTAAAATATCACAATTAATAAACTGTTCACTTTTCTATTTTAACATGTTTTAAAAAGCAAAATAGAAATAAAAAACGCACTTGAGTTGAATATAACGGTCGGTGCGTTAACTTCATTTTATTATCAAAAGTAATTGTAGAATTCTTACAAAAAGTAGTCAAGTGATATATACTTTCCGCATTTTAAAATATAATTTTTCATATTTTATTCGTATGTTACATGTACAACGAATATAAAGCGTGGCCTCAAATGTATAGTCTTATCCTCTATTTTAACATAAAACGCGCGAATTTTTTTTTTATTTTTGGTGTTAAAATTCTAATGAATCATTTGAATTATTAAAAAATGCCAATCATAGAGTTTGTTTTAAGATGATGAGGCACAGGTTAATACTGTAAACCTCTGATAATAGAGGGTAAGATTTTTAAATCTGACCAAAAAAAATGCTTATTTTGCGGACACCACTGACATATGACACGAGAAAGTATTTTTTTTATACCTAAGGTCTTTACGATCGAACATAAAACTTTTAGATATTAATATTCTAAACTAAAACATTTTACCTTGTCGTGTCGAAGCAAATATAGTTCCATAATAAAAATAAAATTCTGTGAGTAAAAAACAGCAATGAACGAAAAGCGTTTTTTTCTATTGGTACAAAAAAAAATATAAAGAAGTATTTTCTATCTCCTTGTATCATTGGTAGACTCAGATCAGGTTCTCTTTTACAAGAATATCTCGGATTTCAGGAAGTTCTATTACGTAATTCTTGTCTACATCTACGTTAACGATTTTAATTGTGACCCTCTCATTTGGTGCAAGTAGTTTCTCAAGTCGTTCTTCAATTTTGTTAGGTACATCCTGCTCGTACTTTTTCGGGAGCAAGTCTGTCGAAAATGAAAGAATTCATGAATATTATACCAGCACTCAGACTTCAATTGATATATTGTAAATCAAGTACAATCAATCTTAAATATGAAGAAACTGTACATACATTGAAATTAGGTTCTATACGACTTATAAAAATGTCTTCGATTATGTATAAGGAGAATTCATGATAAATCAAATAATTTATAATCTCATCTTAAAATATAAATGGGCCTTACAATGTTATTTCAATATTAAAAAAAGAAACTTACTCTGTATATTGCAAATATTTCCGAGGGCTGGAATAGACATGAAGTCTTTTGGCATGAGCCTCAAATCTTTATGTTCCACTTCTTCAATGTTACCATAATCCACGAAAAAGATTTTGCTTGTTGTCGGAGTAGCATTTCGCGAAAGACATGCAGCTCTGTACCACAAATTTTGGAAAGGCGCGACGCACAATTCCAAATCTCTTGGAATGTAATGTTCAGATGTGCTGGTAACGTATTCTTCTATCTGTAATCAATTAATTAACACATTATGTTCGTATAATTTAATTATCCTGTCTTCATAAGAGAGCCAAACGTACCTGTCTCGGAAGAATGTCAGAGACATGACTTAACATTTCATTATCCGATGGAGCCAAGAAATAAGTGAAGCCTACTTCTTGCGTAGTTAGGACCACAGCCTCGACTGTATCACCAGCATTTCCCAAAGGAGCGACGTCTAAGTCACTTAACATAAAGCATGTCTTCTCTATAACACAAAAAATGTTGATTTTAACAAATGTAAGTATCTAATTTTTAAATTCAAGGCATATTCACGCAAAATTAAATATTTTATCAATGATAATATAGAAGTTGAATATGTATTTAAAAAATAATGAGATTATAGCAATTAATAGTACCATCTTTCACAGAAACCTTCTTCCAGTTTGGTGTGAGTAGATCTTGAACCTTTTCGTTTATACATTCTGTTGAGCTCTTCAGCACAACGCCATCTTTAGAAGGTATCCCATCAAAAACAATTTTCAACGGTTGTTCGCGGCCAACTAGGAAAGCGAAATATTTTGAAACGTCCTGTGTCAATGGAACGTCAGCCGAAACACCTTTCAGAAAAATCCTTGCTGCACCTGAAGGGAACTGAAAATTCAATCTTTCATTACCCCAGAAGAATAAACAAAATACGTAATATTTCCCAAGAAATTAATTAATTGACTAAAAACTAATAAAAAATAAAGAATAAAAGCAAAAATCTAGATGAAAATGTTCACACAAACCAGTTTTAATTCTGTCGGTAATTCCCACATGTGCTTCATTGAGGAGATTTCGACATTTCCATAGTCAATGTAATTTATATGAATATCGTCTCCGTCAACCTTTGTTACTATGGCTCTATAATGATTGCCATCTTCTTTAAACTTCGCTATAACCATTTCACCAACGACTGGAGTATTCTTTAATCTAGGAGCTGCAATTTAAAATACGCTATTACAATCTGTATTTTATATTTAGTTTCTTAGGATAAAGCTTTGCAAAATATTCACCAGTTTGGGCTTTCTTTGAAACTTCTTGTAACAATCTGTTAAATCGCTCCACTTCTTTATTCTCTAAACTTCGCACGTACAATAGAGATGGAGTGCGGTAAGCGGTTAAAACAACCTACAAAACATAATCAAAAGTAACAAAATTATAAATCAAGAATTATAAAAGTAATATTATGTAAATTTTCAGATAAAAGACTGAAAATACCTCGGTTTCGCTCTTCAATTCCAGCATCTTAACTCCAGCCTGCTCTGGTGGAGGAATCCATTCTGCCAGAAATGCTTTACAAAGAATCTTCGAGTCTTGATCTTTGATCAATACTTCTAATCCCTTCAGACCTTCAAGCATCATATTTGAAACTACTTCGAATGCTAATGCTATTTGCGGCTCAGCCTTCAAAGTTTAAAATAAACATAGATTGAAAACAAAGATTCGTGAACAAATACCTATTTTAAGATGAACCAATCATCTATGTTTTAATTTACCTTGAAACTAGCTTCCATCAATGTACAACTAGCTCCAAAAGTACATATTTCAGCTGCAGAAGGCGGCATATTAAGGCAGTGTTCCGCTAAATAGACTCTACCTTCATCTACAGATGCCAGTTTCACTGGAGGACCAACAGATATAACTTTCCCACGATTCCAATCATTGTCTGATCTCTTACCAAGAATATATTCGCCAACATTCTTTGGCCTGAAAATAAAGAATTTGGTATTTAATTTAGTTATAATTAAGAGTCTTACAAAAAGGTATATATTTTTTTAGAATGGAGGAGTTTCCTGAAGCTCAATTAAGTGAGATAAATTTGAAATAAATACTCACTGATAGTTCGAATTCTTCGCTTTTTCCACACATATTCGAGGAACTTCACACAAAATCTTCTGGTAATATTGTAACAATTTGTGAGGTACTACGGTCACACTATACGTGTCCTTCCTAAGCGAAGTATGGATTTCCATCATGCCTTCATCGCCTGCTACAAGATTGTGTACTACACTGCCAGTTGGAACAGGGTAATGTTTTTCTGAAATCTCATTAGTTTTTGGACCTTGTCCGTTATCGGAATCACGTGGGGAAGTTTTTGTCGAAGAACGACTACAAGAACTTTCATATTCCCTTTTATCTTCAGGATTTGGTCCACTCTGAGAAGATGGTTCATTTTGAGATCCTGGTCCACTTTGCGGTTGTTTGAAAGGTTTGAACGGACTTTCTCCTTCTAAGTCTGAAGTGATAACCAAGAAAACTTGATTTTCATCCTCCGATATCACCTTAACAAACAATTGTTCTGTTTCGTTCATCAACTCGTATTTCGTTCCCTTGGCATTCTTAACACGGATCTTCTTCGCAAAACTAGGAATATTTTCCAAAGCGCCTAAAGGCCGGATGTCATCACCAGTCAAAGTTTCGTCATTTCCAAAGTCGATGTAGTGAACAATCAAAGGATTTAAAGATACAATCGAGGCTCTATGCCATATGTCGAAAAATTGACAAGCAATCAAATCACCTACAACTGGTTTTACCTTCCGCGCTTTTTCTGGAGGTATTTGATCTTGCACTTTAGCCAATTCGCTCATCATTTCGGCGAATTTTCTTTCGTCTTCCAATCTCTGGACCCAGTATTCTCCGTTTCCTAAAGCTATCGTGATAACAACTTGCGTGAATTTATCCTTAGATAAAAAGGACTTTTTTTGAAATGCTGGCTCTTTCTCTATTTTTTCTTCATTCTGAGGAATCTCCCGACTTACGGATATCTCATTGGATTCGAGGTTCTTTCTGGGTGGAGAACTAATCTGAAGTTCTTCGATGTTTAGCACATCATTTTTTGGTTCCTTTGAAGTTTCTTCAATCAAAGCATTTGGTTTTTTAGTGTCACCCGTCTCTTCATTAATTTTGATGAATTTATCTGGTGAACGAATTGATTCTCTGAGGTCAGTGTTTTTTTCTTTCTCTGTCTGCTGTTTTAGATTTAACGTCTCTTTTGCCTTTTGATTGAGGACATTCACCCTTTCCTGAAGTTCAGGTTTTACTCGGATGTTAGACCTCTGCGGCGGATCGTCGTCGTTTATTGAGCTCGGGAGAGGATTTGAGATTCCAGTCAGGGATCTATAATTAAATGTTGAAATTATTTTCTTTAATGCAAAATAAAAGTATTTTTATCTCAAGAGATAGTACTTACGGTAACGCTTGACACTCTGTCTTGTGCTTCTCCCAGTCGGTTTTTTGGCAAATCCGAGAGCAATAGAAGATGCTACACTTGCTGCAACGCATTTTAGTTACGGTGCTACATAACTCGCATCTGCCAACTTCATTTTGAAGTTGATCAACTCCATACTCGTACAGTCCCTGAAATTATTGGAAAATAATTTAAATTTGATATGAACATCACACAAAATTCATTTAAAGTTTTTTAATTTTGTAAACGTACGTCAACGTGAAAAATTTAATAAAATAGACCTTATAAAAATTAATTAATTCATTATTCGAAAATATGAGAGATTCATCTAGTAATACTAACGTTTGTTCGTGTTTCATATACAGCAGAGATACGATCTTCCATACGAGGATCGTAAGGTTCCGGGATTTTGTACATCGTGTATCCACGGCCCATGTAAACATGTCGTCTTCCGTCACCAGTGACAGCGACTCTTCCTCTTCAAAATAAAAAAGAACATTTTATTGTATTTAAAACTAGTCCTGGCTGATTATAAATCAAATAGTTAAAATTTATTATCACCAACCTAGTCCATAATAAGTTGCTTTCGGGATATGGTACCGCATTCTCGAAAGGATTTAAAATCCGGGTATCCTGTTCTACAGGATAAAGAATTTCATCATGGTCGTTGTAGGCAGGTATCATGTGTCGGGAGCGCATTCTATCTGACAAAGAAATCGCCAATTTTTTTGGAGGCACGTTAATGCGCGGGCTACAAAAATAACGTAATATTTTTTAATTCACTTTTCGAATTTAATAGATTCAAATTTTTAAACTTACCTGAAGCCACCCGAGTTTCGATAATCTGGTGCTATGTTAATTTCGTCTGAAGGAGAAGAATCTGGGACATTCTCACGCGTCCAATCTCTTACATTTTTAGTCTGTCTCTGTTTTGAGAACTCGACTTTTAAATGTAAAGGACTTTTGCCATCCAAATTTCCGATCGCAAGAACGGCTTCTCGGTAGATTTTATATGTCACGTAGGCCCAACCAGCATTTCGAGGCGCCAAGACGCCGGTAACTTCACCATATGAGTTAAAAATTTGTAGAATGCCATCCTTGAACGAAATGTATAATCATTAGAAACTGGATCATGTATAATTAATTAGAAAATATTAGCAGATATGAGTATTTAATTAAAGTACCTCATTGAGTTCAGGTGGCAAGTTCGCCACGTAGAGTTTATATTCAGTTCTCTCACTGCTACAGAAGAAATCATTTAGTAGTCTTAATTGTTACTATAGCAATTAATTTTTAAGTGATCTTATTAATAATAAAGAGGAATTATATTATTGTAAATGATCTCGATAATCACACACAAACACACACATTTTCAACTTGACTCAATTTAGAAAGCTATACGGTAAAAATTGTATAAATAAAACTATAAAATAATCTCTATGATGTTCGGGACATAAATTCTTTGTTTTAGCTTTTAAATAATAAGAATATAGGATTATATATACAGAAAAAATGTCAGTACGTACGTCTTATTCACATTTTGATAATAACGAATTATTAAATCTGAAGGTACTTAAATAAGGTTCGAAGGGATTGGTTTGAAGAAATTCATTTTTGTACCTGAATCCGTTTGATAGGTTATCTGCGTTCGACACCAGGTCATTCGGGGAACGATTTGCTTGACCCACAGGATAAAATGCCATGACTTGAAATAACAAGCAAAGAAAATCTGTGTTAAAAACTGAACGAGAATGAAATTTACAAAGAGAAGTAACCACGTGTTGCTTTGCAACGAAACAAAGAATGCGGTGCAATGCAATGAATAGCACCGGGCACCGCGGCTACCGGCTAGACGATTCGGCTGATTGGTTAAAAATCTTATGGAAACTACCTTTTGAAGCCCCTGCGCTGAAAAATTCAATCCTATAAGTGAACTAATTTGAAACAGTTCGTTTAAAAACTACACATGAATCGATGAAATTGTCTTAAATTGTCTATAAAACCAGGATTAAAATCACATTAGCACTTGAAAGTAACACGATACGACGAAACAAGAAACTCAAAAAAAAAATATAGAAATGTTACTATAGTTCGTTGAAGAAAATGCGCAAATCGAAATTTCCCGGGATGCGTGCGCATTCACCGTCTGAACTTTATTTTGAAAATTGATAATATTTAGCTAATCATAATTGCCTAAAATTAAATAAAATCACTTATGTATATTATAGATTTTGAGCTTAGCTTAAAAAAGAGCTTTTCTCTTGCTAAGACGAGATAATTTGAACGACTCCAGTGTTTGTAGTATTTCATATTTAACACGTGACCCTGGAACTTCTCTGCGCACTCTATAATATAATCTATCAACAACAACAAGAGATGAAACCGCAAAATTTTTAAAAATGAGAATTTTCCAATGAATCAATATTAACTTTGGGCAATATTAAAAATAGTATAAATAATTAATAAATTCAATAAAAAGCTACTAATGTTGGTAAGAAATTTCGCTTTCAAAATTCTAGGCCATTTTTCACTGAGATCACATACAGTATTTGTAGTTAATATTTCAATAATACAAATGTGTACATAAAGTTTCTATTTAATGAATTTTTAAAATTTTGAATTCTTTTATTTATATCTTTAAACGACAAAAAACCCAAGTTTTAACAATACATTTTCCTTTTTTTGTCAACCGATTCGAAAAGCGCGCGCAAAATATCAAGCAGACAGGAAGTTGGAGCCCTTTGTACTTGTAACTCTGTTTCCTGGTTTCCTGTCCTCTTCCATTTTTGTTTCTTCGAGTTCGTTTCGCTGACCCCAAGTGTCCCCGTGTCCTCCTTGAACACTTCTCATCAGTTATATACGTTAGGGAGGGAGTGGTTTGACAATAATACGTGATTTAAGTAAGTTTCTTCCAAATAATTTTTAGCATTTTTACCCTTTAATATAACTTTAATATGGTACTTGATAACCAAATCGTGGGGCTTCAGCCATCGTGACGACCTTAACCTCAGAGAAAGAGTCCGCTCCAATTACGTGTCTTATGCTGAATTCGACCGAAAAGCTTTTCAAGTCCAAGTTGCCTAAAAACTTCCTTTACTTTCATACCACGTGGTGCGATTTTCCTAGTGTTTTGTTTACTATTTGACTGTTTCACATTTCAAAGCTTCTGTTTTCGCGTGATCTGCTGAAAATTTTGCTTTAAAAATGCTTCTTGCTTCGAAATTGTTTTGCTACTTCCATTTCGCATCAAATACATGAGAATAATTCATAATATAGTCCCCGGGTGTTACAATCACGAAATTGCGAAAAAATCGAATCTGATCGCGTCTTTGGAATCTGACTCCAAATTGACATTTGATACAAATTCGATTTTTTTTTATTTATATTCTTTATTTGGTATTCCAGAAGGGTATTGTATGAGTCAAAAAATAGAAAAGCCAGTACTGTCAGGTCAACGTATAAAGACCAGAAAAAGAGGTATGTAAAATAACTGAAATGAGGTTATGGGAGTTCAAGCGTCCTTGTCGCTAAGCGAGATTTAACGCTTCATCTTTGCTTTTGATAGATGAAAAGGAAAAATATGATCCCACTGGCTTTCGGGACGCGGTTCTCCTTGGTCTGGAAAAGGCTGGCAACGACCTAGAAGCAATATCCAAGTATCTTGACACGGCTGGTTCCAAATTGGATTATCGTCGGTACGGAGAGGCTTTGTTTGATATTTTGATTGCTGGTGGCCTCTTAGTACCTGGTGGTTCCATAGCTCAAGATGGAGATAAACCAGTCAAGACAACAGCATGCGTCTTTGAACAAGCAGAAGACATGGAATCTATGCGAAATTTCGAACAGGTAAATAAAGAAATTTTTTATTTATGAATATTGGCTTCTTTGAGGTACTTCATTATTCTTTTGCATCTATAATTTTGAATACGTTATCTACATGTTCATTTTTAGAAAAACTGAAACTTTGTTTCAACTACTAAAGATTATATTTTTTTAGGTGTTTATTAAGCTCATGCGGCGGTATAAGTATTTGGAGAAAATGTTCGAGGAAGAAATGAAGAAAGTTTTGGTATTCATGAAAGGCTTCACTCCTAAAGAAAGAATCAAGCTAGCTAGGATGACAGCATTGTGGATCTCAAATGGTTCCGTACCACCAACTGTGCTCTCTGTTCTTATTAACGAACATCTTGTTAAAGATAATCTAGCTCTAGACTTCTTACTTGAGGTATTTGTTACGTGGAAACAAGAAAAAGGACTTCCTAGTCTTATGACAGCCTTGAAACGCGGAGGAATCGAAGGAAGGCACGTTATTGTTATTTAAATCGTCTCACCCTTTTATTCAGATTATTTTTAAACTCATAAATCGTTCTAGTAATATATTATACTGAATTTTAATTATAATTTCTGATCGATTAGGTTAATGGAATTCGTACCGCCAAATAAGAGATCAGAAGAATACTTTCGATCTGTATTCGAGACTGTCGATTTGGCAGACATAGTCAAATTGCACAAGGCCCAAGCCAGCCAGGAAGCGAAACGTGATCTTCAACAACTTCTTCTAGACAATTTAGCCGACAACCGAGCTATAAAAGATATTGTCATTGATCTTAAGGATATGGCTCTGAGATGCGGTATTCCAGAACATGAAGTCATTGGTTTGGTATGTTACTTCACCTATTATAGTATACTGTATTTTCTCTTTTTATTTTAACTTAAAAATTAATATAAAATTGTTTCCATTTTAGATTTGGGGTGTAGTTATGGGCCAGGCGGAATGGAACAAGAAAGAAGAATTAGTCGCTGAACAAGCGTTGAAACATTTAAAAATCTACACACCACTATTCGGTGCTTTTACAACCACTGCCAGATCTGAACTCGCGCTCATTCTTAAAGTTCAGGAATTCTGTTACGAAAACATGAATTTTATGAAAGTCTTCCAGAAGATCGTTTTACTTTTCTACAAAAGTATGTTATTAGCCAACAGAGAATATGTCTTATTTGAAAAAGATTTCTAATTATATATATTATACTATATTTATACTTCTGTTTACAGAGGATGTAATTTCAGAGGAAGTGATTTTGAAGTGGTACAAGGAGGGACATTCTGTTAAAGGAAAAATGTTGTTTTTAGACCAGATGAAAAAATTTATAGAGTGGCTTCAAAGCGCGGAAGAGGAATCAGAATCTGGGGAAGATGAGGATTAAAATCATAGGAGTATGTATAATTGATTCTTTAAATATTTTTTCATAGACCTAACATATTAAATTCAAGAAAATAAAGTCTACCTATTTAATTTTCAGATATATTCAAACAACATTGCCAGAACTCAATATTTCAGTATTCTGTCCAAGGAATTCTCGAGTAAAACTGTAATTCACAACAGTGGTAAATTTAAAACAAGGAAAGAGCATAATAGTAAATTGACTAAAGTCATTTAGTTAAAACATTTGTTTCAACAAATGAATCAAGTCATTCGAATTGCTTATAAAAATCATGAGCTACCTTAAAATCTTATATCATTAGGAGAAATCAATTATTGTCAATTTACAATGTCTCTGAATCGCATTGCTTTAAGAAAACATATTTTGTGTTACAATTTTTATAACTCCACTACAAAATATATACAGAACAACAAAAAAATCTTCAAAAAAAATGAATGAATTTTATCCCCATATACGTACAATTTTTGGACCCCTATCTTACTTTGTATGATAATTGTATTAGTTTATAAAAAATATACTGTCAGGTGGTGTTTGATATTTCAAGTGTTTGTTATTTCTAAAACCGAAACTAATACGTTTACATCACTTTTGGTTTATATTTGTATATTCTCATATCGGGAGCGGCTTGTTTTTCAATTATAGTTTTTCCTCTCATAAAGGATTGTAGTTTGTCAGGAATTGCGATTGTTCCATTTTTTTGCTGATGCGTTTCACAAATCGCAATTAACATTCGTGGTACCGCGGAAGCCGTTCCATTTAATGTGTGAACATGCAAAGATTTTCCATCTTTCGTTGTGTACTTTATATTCAGTCTGCGAGATTGAAAATCTGTACAATTGCTGCAACTTGAGAGTTCACCAAATAAATTTCGCCCTGGCAACCATCCTTCCATATCTATTTTTCTGTAAGATAAATCATTATTCTCATTATCAATTGAAAATATTATTGCATAATGGTTAGATTGAAGAAAAGATAAATGTAAATTTTACCTAAATGCAGGGGCACCCAGTTCACATGGAGGCATATCGAGTACCTTAAAGTGTAATCCTAAGCTGCTGAATAAATCCTCTTGAATTTCTTGGATATCCGCAAAAACCTCTTCGGACTGTTCCTGCTCGGAACAAACAAACATTTCCACTTTTGTGAACTGGTGGACCCTTGGAAACAAAAATAAGAAAAAGTAATAAGTGGAAAATTTTAAGTCATTAAAATGATTGTAAATCTGATAGAAAATGAAGAGCAATCACATAATCATGTATCAGCTTTACAAAATATTAAGCAAGTTTTCAGTACCTGTAAATTCCTCGCTCCTCTGCAAGACTAGAAGTTTCTGCCCTATAGCATCTGCTAACAGCAGCCATTTTCAGTGGCAATTCATCACTTCTTAGCGTAGAATTCATAAGTTTATACGCCAAAGCCATTTCAGCCGTGCCGGAGAGACTGAATTCATCTCCATAATGAGGATTTAATTGATAAACGAGAGTTCTATCGCCATCGAGGAGTAATCCACATCTTTCAATCACTTTCGTAGGTAGAATATCAGGTACCGAAACTAGTTTAAATCCGTGTGTTCTTAATTTTTCTATTGTATAATATATTAATGCTTGCTCTAGGTCTGCTAGGTCTCCTAAAAATACATAACTCTTGTTGCCACAGACTGGCCCCAAAGCTTCCATTCTCAATAACCGCATTTTTACAGCTAATTTTTCGAATTCAATAGCCGTAAAATCGAATTTCGGAGGATTCCCGCATAATTTTGAAAGCTTTGGGTGGTTGCCTAACTCTGAGATTGCAGGGTGGGTATGATTTGGAATCCTACTTAATTCCTTTATTAGCAAATACTTTGAATTAGGTTTCTTGAAAAGATCAAGAACCTTATCTATGTCTCCACTACTTTTTCTCTTTTTTATGTTCTGGAAAATTTCATCTCGGTTGGCTGGATTGCAGAAGAATTCGACGTCGAGATCTGGTTCTGGTATACATTGTTTGGAGTCGACGATTGGTAATATTTTTCTTTGAGCCTGTAAATGAGCGGTTAGAGTAAATTATATACTATAGTAAAAAAAAACAATAACGAGTATCTTTACTCCAAAATAATCACAGCTTCTTTACTAGACTAGAGGAAACGACTAAAACACAATTTAAATAAATAAAAATATTTAAAAATTTACCTTTTCATAAGAACTATAACGTCTATATTTAAAACAATTTGTAAGTCCTCGACTAAATTTCATAATAACTTGTTTTAAATCACTTTGGAACATGAAACCTCCCCGAAAATATTATATCAAATATTATCCTTGGTTATATGCAGTTATATGTTAATAAAACATAAATCACTATTATTAATGATTAAAACGTTCAAACTAAAATTTCATTGTAGTTGAACTGCATATATAAATTCTTTTTAGAAACAAATTTTGCTTGGCTTTTAATCAACTTTACAGGTTCTTAAATAATTTTAAAAAAATTTTATCGTTTTTAATTCAAAACCTGTTAGGTTAGGAAAATTAGCAGACGCTAAAAATTGTTGGCGCGAAATTCTTGTGAATTCAAATTTCATAATTTTACCAAAGATATTTTCAGTTTCCAATAAATAATGATAAATATTTTGTACAATTAAAAAAAAATTGTTCTCGAAAATAAAAAATCCTTATAGTTGCTTTGTTTCATGTTAATTCAATTAACTTAAAGGAATTAAAAAATAAATAAAAATAAATTCTTCTATAAAGAAAGATGCTTGATTGGTCAGTTCCTCTGGTGACATCGTGTCTTCATGGGAAAGAACCAATTAAGTTCTGCATAGGTTTAATCTGGTTTCAAAAATCGTCATGGATATCGCTTACTGAAAATAATATCTTTGAACCTTAACATGTGGACATGTGACATGTGAAGCCACCTGTACACCGGAAGAGAGAGAGATGATGGAGGGAGTGAGGGGAGCAGAGGGGAGAGAGTGAGAAGAGTGACTGAAAACTGAAATCACTGAAATGTAAATGGTGTAAATGTGGTGAAACTCCAAAAGGTATTTTTAATCTTGGCGGATTGGGCTGGTTTAAAAGCGTTTGACAGATAAATCTCCTTTCAAAAAACGATGTGAGAGATACGTTACCTTTATCTTGGCCGTAAGTGAACTATTTTTCTTCAATTTCATGAATATTTGTCTAAATTTTTTTCTAACAATCAAAAGAATTGGTTTAAAATGTTCTTATAGTCAAAGTATGGTTATTCTCTTTATTATAATTTATTTTTTTCATTTTTGGAGATTTTAAACTTTTTATTTGTTTTCACTGCAAATTGATATTTATTTAGACAAAAAGCAGACTGCTTGTTTCAATTCCTATTGTATGTATACTTGATGTTTACATTCCATTGCTTATTAGTGAATAATTTCTCATTTCCGTGACAGGCTCCTATTTGTTGGCTTTATCTTATATGTTTCTTTTCTCGTGAATTTTTAACAAGTTCTTTAGATTTTCTAATCTCCTATTTGAATTTGTTTTGTTTTTAATTATGGCATTTTTTGGGGGTATTTACTACTATGTCTTAACGTAAGTATTTTTATTTTATTGTTACTCTTATTGTTAATTTTATAGACTGCACATGCCTTAGATCCTTTTATCGATCATTTAAAAAATTAGTATTCATAAAGACAAAGTATGCCTCAAGTTCTAACCTCTGAATTCCATGTCTTGTTCATTTTACTCAGAAAGTATTAGAATTAAAGATTTCTTTTCTCTATAGCCATACGAAAATATATTTAACCCTATTTGTTGAGTAATAATAAAATGAAGAGATTAAGTATTGAGGTTATAACATGCACGCAACATCCTTAATTTCCGAATGCCTTAATAAATGAGATAAATAAACTCAATTTTAGTGCCTTTTGACATTAGTTATTTATAAAATTATATAATGAGGGTGATTAAAACCGGTTTTCTCTTTTTTTTCAAGGTAAGGGGCCATACACTATCAATATGATTGCTGCCATTTTAATCCTAATTGCACTTCAAGAGTTTGTTTCTGCTGAGCCATGTCTGCAGCATTGCATTTGCAAACGTGTAGGACCACAAGCAGAGTGGTTGAAACTAATATGCAGTGATAATTTACAAGAAATTAAACAAGTTGCCATTGAAACTATTAGTGTTGAAATATTTCAACTGTAAGTTGTGTGTGGTTGTATTAATTAAAAATATAATTTTAATATTAAATTGAATCAGTAAATAAAAGTTACTTATTAAAACTGATTTTTTAGGGATCTCAGCAAAAATGAAATTTACATGATAGAGCCAAATGGGTTCAAAAACTTGACGAATTTAAAGCGACTAAATCTCTCATCTAACAAAATCACTACCTTGAGCGAAGGATCATTTAGTGGTCTTGAAAATTTAGAAAGGCTGTAAGAAAAGTTCGATTAATTATAGCTTGTAAGATAGTTGATACATTATTACAACATGTAAAGATTATATAAAACATCACCATTTCAGAGACTTGAGTCGCAATCTGATTTCCACGATAGACTTACATGCCTTCAAACAACTAACGCATCTCAAACGACTGTAAGTAATTAGATTTAAATTATAAATTATTTGTGTATAAAAGTTATTTTTCGCTGATATATTTTTTGCGGTTTACTAGTGATTTATCTGCTAATCAATTAAACAAGTTGGGCCCAAACTTGTTTCATAATTTGGTGGCTTTAGAACGCTTGTAAGTTTACCTTTTATGTAAATGTTTACTGTTTTCGCAAGAGCAAATAAAATAAGCTTTAAATATTTATTGCTCACTGTATTTTTCTGTCGAATTTATACACACAAAAACATTTTTAATAATTCAAATAAATATAATATTTTGTAGGAAACTGAATGACAATTACTTGAAAACTATTAAAGAAGGGACTTTTCAAAGACTTAAGGCATTGAAGCAACTGTAAGTAAATTATCTGAAGAAATTATTAATTTACATGAAATGGATGGATATGCTAATATTATTATTTTCAGGGACGTTTCTGATAATCCGTGGAATTGCAACTGCGATCTTTATTGGTTCAGTTCCTGGATTCACAACAGCTCCTTAAAATTAAAGTAATTTAAATATTGTTATTAATATTTACTATTATTATTTTAGTATTATTTATATTGATTTTAACAATTTATTAAATTTGATTTATATTTTAAATTTCAGTCCTCCACCAAAATGTGTCTCACCATCAAATTTCAAAGATCAAGCAATTAAAAAGTTGAGGCTAGCGGAAGGCTTGCGTTGTCAGTGGACAACACAAATTCCTGCATTAGAGGTACTACCAAACCAAAATCAAGTTGTTTTTGCTGGTGACTCAATAACTCTTAAATGTCGAGCGCCTAGTATTACGAATGATGAAGGGACTAAATTAAAATGGCTATGGAATCCTAATATCACTGCCAGCATGGAAGATTTTAACATGTATCTTAATCCGAACGACAGTTTTTCTAACATTAGAATTGAAAATAGACGTCTGGAAAATAGCGGCCTCGTAGACAGGTAATATTTTAGATTATTTTCCAATTTTCATTTTAACTCAAACTGGACCTTACATAAAGTCATAAATTATTTAATTTTGATAGTTTGAAATGCATTCATATTTTTAGTTCTCTCAGCATCGTGCCTGTAAAAGAAGAGCATAATGGTCAATGGAACTGCTTATTAGCCTCAGCGTACGGGAATAAATCAAAGGCAATAAACGTGATAGTAATTTCAAATCGTACTCGTTATTGTCCGTTAACAGGTAACTAGTTATATTCCCACAAGTTGAGCAAAATGGTACATTTTATCTCTGCTTATTGCAAAATTTCTCGTTTTAGTTACTAGAAACAACAAAGGCATATATACATGGCCACACACGGTCGTAGGATGGAAAGTGGAATTACCTTGTGAAGGTAGTCATTTATCCAGTTTAATGCAATATCCATTATTGGCATCTTACCAATGCAACGCCACTGGAGAATGGAAAAACTTGAACACCGAGCATTGTCCCTACGTATCATCTACGACAAAAGTCCTCGAGCAGTTTTCAAAAGTCAATCTCTCTTTGACAAAAACCAACTTAATTGAGACTGTTAAAAAATTTAAAAACTTCACTGGAGACACTGTTAAGCTCACAGATCCCGTCGAGATCAACTTTATATCTCAAACGATTGAAAATTACTTGAGTTACTTGATTGAGGAGAAAGAACTCGGACCAATGCTTGTAGATATTATAAACACGATACTGAATTTACCGAAACAAATGTTGAAGACAGCGGAAATTACCTACAAGTCTTGCACGAAATTAAGCAAGGCTGTGGAGAAAATCGCAGAATTGACGCCAGCTATCCAATCACACAAAAATAACATGGCTCTTGAAGAAATTAGAGTCCGGCCAGAAAGTTTTGTAGGGCTGGTGTGTATTTGGTATAAAAGCAATCATCCCAATGAGAAACGAGAACTGCACTGCACTATTAATAATAAAACTACAGTAGTCAGTATGAAAGAACAGACGGTCGAAGCATCTGTACAATTACCTAACTCACTCTTCAACCATGTGAAAAATATGGGAACATCGCATCAACTCATGATTTCCATGTATAGTGATAATAAACTATTTCCTAATATGAATGAGACTGACAATATGGACATTTCATCATGCGTTATCGGAAGTAAAATAAGTAAGTTCAATATAACGATTCATTTCCTTTAAATTGAGGTTGTGAAATTGAGCCCTAACCACAAAATATTAATATATTAATATTTAATTAATATAAGACCAAAATATTCAATTTTTTCGCTTTATGGCCAAACGTGTATATAAAAAAAAGTATTGCTATACAACAAAAAATATTGATTTTTAGTACTCGATGAGCAAAATGGAAAAATAGAATTTTGAGGTCATAACTAGAACCCAACCCTTTTAAATCCTTTAATCAGAATGTGCAAAAATTTTACAGTCTACATCGTAATTCTCTAATACTTCCAAAACAATTTATTAAACTTATCCTTTATATTACAGTTGGAGCAAGACTGGACAATTTAACAGAGCCAGTTTACGTAATGCTGAAAGCTCCTTTATTCCATTATTCCGGTAGTCAACCGATTCCTGTTGTTTGGGATTCTACTATAAACGAGACAGGAGGATGGAGCAGAGATGGTTGTCAATTTCTAAATTTGATTAACAACCTCATATTCTTTCAATGTAACAGGCTCGGATATTACGGTCTTCTTCAAGACGTTACTCATCTTAATAGGGAAGGGAAAAGGTAATCTATAATTTTCTAAGTTTTACTCTATCATTTCGGTTATTAATAATAAATCTGCAACTTTGATTTTCAGTTTAACTGGTGCCAGATTTAAATACTCAAATCCTGCGATTTACGTTGGAAGTCTCATTGTGATAATGTGCCTCGTTACTATCACTGTAACATACGTATGTTGTTACCCATCGATTGCAATGCCTAAAAAGGCAAAGCACTCTGTTATAAACACCTGGATCGCGATGACACTGCTTTGTGTTTTATATAGCGCTGGAATTCAACAGACTGAGAATGTTGAAATTTGCCAAGGTGTTGGATTAGTGTTGCATTATTTATCCTTATGCTGTTTTTTATGGATGGCCGCGTCTGCAAGGTTTGTGCACAGAACAAATCTCCTAAATTAAAAAAGAAAAATATTTTTAAGTATGATAAACCTAGTATCTAATCTCAATTTAAATTGTTACAGCCATATGTACAAACGAATCTCTAAATCTGTCGTCGAAAACTTACCAGATGATGAATTACACGAGCCAGCAATTCGAAAACCCTTGCTTGGACTTTATCTTGCAGGTTGGGGTATTGCATTGATAATCTGCGGTATATCTGGTGCAATCAATCTCCGTGAATACGCATCGTATTCGCACTGCTTCCTAACATCTGTACCTTCATTAGCTGCCCTTTTCATGCCAGTGGCTATTCTCTTCGTCTACTTGATCATTCTATACATGCTAATCAGATGCACTATTAGAAATAGTGACTTAAATGGACAACTGTCTGAAGGAACTCAAGCGACTGAAAATATGGATTTAGAACTATTAGAGCCAAATGCAAATCAAACTACCGATAGAGTAAGTTTGCATAGTTCGCAAACAGTCTCCTCCGAAGTTGAGGATGTGGAGCATTCTCAAATAACACAACTAAAAGGACTAATTATTGTCATGATTTTGTACCTTACTACTTGGACATTCGCTGCTTTGACTACCGCAAATTTACTGAACTCGTACATTTCCTACAAGGAAACGTTGTTTGCCGTTTTATATGCAATTTCTTCTAGTTCATTAGGAATTTTTATACTCTTCTTTTATGGAATCGCCCGAAGCGATGTACGATCTCAATGGTTGTTGATGCGGTGCTGGTTGAAGAAACGAAAGCACAGATGCTGCAGACCACGAGGAGTTTCTGATGCTGTCTCTCCGGTTCCTAACCAGCCCTTAACTTCGAATCTTCCAGTTCCATTCTCTAATTCACAAGCTACTCAGGTTTGTCTCTATAATATAAAAAGATTTCGCTTTCTAGCTTTAAATTTATCTCTTGGTCTAGAATATATTCCTTTTTTAATCTATTGAAAAAAGTACATTTTAAATGTGTTAGAGCAGAATTCTAATCTCAAAATTCGATTTCTTCATTTTACTTAGTAAATATTAAAGTTAGATATTTTTTCGCTTTGTAGCAATACTTCTACTTTGAAAATATGTACATCTACAGAGTGAAATGATATGTATTTCTAATATTTGTTAAATAAAATGAGGAGACACAATTTTGAGGCAACAACTTGAACTTATTCCCTTAAAGTGAGGATAATAAATAGGTCGTATTTCTTTTCATAGGTAACATCGGATACGAATTCAGTCAGTTCCTCAAGACACACGAATAAATCGCAAACTAGTTACACCATGTCCAAACTTGCGGATTTGGGAGTTGCAGCCACAGTTAATCCAACTGAAATGAGCAACGTGAAATTGATAATGATGCATCGACAGCAATACAGGTCTAATAATTCAGTCACAACATACAATACAGAATCAACGCCTGCTTGTGTGGAAATGTTTTATAATCCACATCAAAGCGGAGTAGCGCGGAAATTTTTTAAAAGACAGCGTAAGCACACCAAAAACAATAATCTCGGGCCAAGGAAGCAAGGCGACGGTGGAATTACAAGTGATGGCGGTAGTTGTATCTCTATTCCGAGACGAGCTGTTAATTTAGAAAACGATATTGGAAGGAGTATTCTCAGTGGTGGAGCCAAAGTTAATAATACGAACATTCATGTTGAATTGAACCCGGTGAACGACTTGAAGAACGTGAATATTCTCTCAGATAGCGGGGGTAGTATGTCAGAAGAGCGGAATCTTCCTTTGCGATTTGTGATTGGACAAGAGAGCAACGTTAGAAACTCGAAGAAGGTCAACAATGATTCTGCTCATCACGATCCGCACGATCCGATTGAATATCGTGTAACATCTTCTACAAGAGGTACGCATCTGAATAAAATAGTCTATTTAAAAAAGGCCTTCAATACTTTTAAAATTAGATCTATACTTACTTTTCTGTATGTTTCCAAATAGATTCTCATCACATGGTCGAAGAAAATCAGAACGCGGTGTCTATTAGTCCGTACGAATCAGACACTGGATCCAAAACAGAAGAACAAAAGCAACTGCGCAACGCTTCGCAGCAGTGCAGTTTGGAGTGCAGCTCAGACATGGATTCGATGGTCCAAATAGCTAGTGAAAAGAGCGAGCAAAACTTTTCAGAAATCGACGATATGCTCGAAAGACCGAGAAAAAAGAAGGGCAGGTGTGCGAGTTACGCCGATACAAGCAACATCGACGATCATCAATTCAGATCCGCTCTAAAGAAATCAAGCTATTCATGTAGTATGTATACTTTGCCTACAGATTGCACGAATTCATCAAAAAGTAGGAGCTGTCGTAATTCCATACGCGATGCAATGTCTCTCGCAAGCTCAAAAAACTGCGAATACTCGAAATCCTCGTACGTTGATTCGCTCTCTTCAAACTCGCACCTACAAGAGAAAACAACTGACGGTTCTCGAGAATCAATGGGTTCACCATTTATACAGGAGACCTATAAATCAATCAGCGAAAATGACTTGGTCCGAAGAGGTCCGATCTGTGATTTATTAAGTAGTCAAGACTGCCCTCTGAGTTCTTGTGCAGAACAGCGAACACTGGAGGAACTGCAGTTATCAAATTTCGAAAGGAAAGACGAAATCTCACGTAAAATTGGGAAGAACTTTTATTCCTTAAGTGACCTCGAGCAGACAAAAGGTTCGATTGGTGTTGTTCGAAGATATCAGGATATTAATGCCAGTATAGGTGTTGATTATGAAGATACGAACTTCAGTAGCAAGCAAAATTACTCTGACGATGACGTCGCAGCCTTAGATGATTGTCTCACACAGGATTCTTTGTTTGATTTATCGAATGTAAAGAAGGAAACCAGTGTCTGAAGTCCAGTGTTAGAAGTAACTAAGTCACTAAAAAGTTACTACTGGAGTGACTTTTGCAGTTGAAGTAGGATAACCTATGCAAGAGTACAGCACTTTGAAGGTGTTCGGCTCAAACTCTGACCTAAAAATTAAATCTCTTTACATTTTTCTAGAAATTTTGAAATCACATGTACCTTCGAAACGTACCGACAGTCTCTGTTTAAGTAGGAATGTGCTTACAAAACGAAAAATCCATAATTTAAATATTTTGTTTTTAAAACGAAAAGTTTGAATTTGATCCTGAAAATTCTAACTTTTTGTTTTACTCAAAAAGTATTAAAGTAAAAATTGTTACGCTCTGTAGGTATAATCATATGTAAAACGAGACTATCGGTATGTTTCAAAAATATATATAATTTCAATATTTCTCGATGAAAATAAGGAGATAGAATTTTTAGTTCAAAGCTTGAATCGTAGACCCTTAAATTTTAAGTTACAGAGCAATGTATGGAAAGGTATTAAGAAAGGTGACTTACGTATGGGAAAGCTAAGTTATTTATTTAACTATTTTTTTATAATTGAAATAACCTGCCTACTCTTGCAGAAAAACCTACAATACTCTTTTAAACAAAAATTCGTCAACTTTGAAAATTAAAATTGTAATTTTTACAACCGAAATTTTTTTTGTTGATTTGGGGGTCATCTCGGTTTAATGTGACTTATTCCTAGTTTTTCAAGAAAAAGTTTCTTGTCTTTTACGTTTTTGAATAACTTTCCCATTCCTGTTGACGTAATCTATAATACACATATCTTTGTGGTATTTCGTTAATCGCAGCAGTTCTCCTAGTCGGATTCAAGAATATCCAAATTTGTTATTTATAAGTGTTTAAAAAATAATTTTTTGAATCTTGAGTTTATTTGATATAAAATGGAGAAGCTATTCATTGAAATTTAAATAATAGAGTTATAGAATGAATATTTGGCTGATTAAAGACTATCAGAAGATTATATTGAAACTACTTCGTAAATTAAATTTTTTAATGGGGGAAGCAATATTTTTCGTTTTATGCATAGGACAAACTTTAGGTATCTTCCTTAATCGTGCCAAAATACATAAGGAACAAAATAATTCCTTTATGAATGTACAAGATATTAAATCGGTATTATGTTAAGCTAATATTTATTGCCAATATCAAGTGGATTCTTATTGAATTTACAACGAGGATTCTTTGCATTTCAAAAAACCTAAAGAAAGTTGAATTGAGAAAACCTCGTAGATATTTTAAACATTTTACATTCTGGTCTGAAAAATCAAGAGCATTTATATTTGTCACATAACTAAAAGTGGCCCTATTTTCAGGCTCTATTCTCAATCTATTTGTAAGACTTATGAGTGAACTTTTCGACATTTTTTACATATTTTTAATGGTATGTGTATATATATTCGATATTAAGTGTATTACGCTGAATATTTTTCATGCATTGTTGTACAGTGGTAAATCCTCATTTTTTATTAGCTATTGTAATGCAAGGCGCTTTCTGTCATAATTAATCTGTACTTCTGTTGAAAATAATGTTTTGAACCTAAAATTGCCTTCTGATCTTCAGAATGTATTACTCAGGATTTACTTCAATTCTCCAAGGCGATAATAAACTAATGAGAAATTTATCGATTAAAATAAAAATGTAAAAAGGTATGTTCTACGAATCGGAAGGCTCGATTTATGTTCTTGTTAGAATTCAATTGTACTATTTTCTGTTAATTTAATCATCTTTTTATTGTACATTGACTGTGTGTGAGGAAGTAATTTACGACGGTAAATCACTTAGAATTTTTTTTAAAGACTGATTCTTTTTTTTTACATTTATACATAAAACTGAATTTTTTACTGTGCGTCATCAACGTTTCAAATCCCTTCAAAGAGTGGATTTTTAATGAATTTTGTCAAACTTTGATAACTCAGGTCTTTATATGCATGCATATGCCTTGCTGTAAATAATTTTTACTTTTGAAATAAATATTTGAGTTAATCGCTAAAGAAGTATAACTTCATTATTTCAAATATATATTTCCTATTTGTGTAAAGTAAAATTTAGAAAAAAGTAAAAGTGCATTTATCTAGAAATATAGACAACTGATAATTTATCTTGTTTTTTCAATTGATTTTTCTATTTTTAATTTAAGGATTTTAAACACAATAATCTAAATTATCAGCAGCCTTTTTATGTGAATATCCTATCTCTTAATTATATAAAATTCCATTTGATTATATTCATCGCTTACGAATTGCGATTCTGTTGCGATGATTCCTCGTTTGTAATATAAGAATTGACCTTGCATTTAATTCCAACCGGAATATAGTAGATTATCGAATCTGAGATTCCAATAAATATGTAGAAATAGATCAGATTAAATTGCTAGTATAAACCAAACCACGGTCAGATCATTTTATACTAATTTAAAGACTGAAATACGTAAGAAAATGTCTTTAAAAAAAAAATTCTTAAACACTTTGGTGTTATATTCAGTAATTGTTAACTCAGTAAATGGTGATGAAAATTTACCGAGTGTTGTAATTGTTGGAGCTGGTGCATCTGGCATTGCTGCAGCATCCAAACTTCTTCAAAATGGTTTCAAGAATATCACTATTCTCGAAGCCGAAAATAGAATTGGTGGACGCGTTTATACCACTCGTTTCGGCAAGTCAATTTTAAATATTACTTGCGAATAATAATGTATTTGATCATCTATTTCTTTTATTCTTCACCTGATAAATTTTATAGATGCATTCTACGCAAAGAATCAATTATACAATACGTTTATATTCATATTACTTTTTCAATTAGATGATTACTGGGTGGATATGGGTGGCCAGTGGGTCCACGGAGAAGTTGGAAATGTTGCATTCGAACTTGCTTGGCCACTTGGTTTAATAGAAAGAGATATTGGAAATGAAGATATCGAATTATATGACTCTTCAGGGACACAAATAGACCAAACAATGGTCAATGACGTGAATAAGTTTTACGTCAAAATTTCAGAAAGTATAGTGGAAAATTCTGAAAAGTTAAACGGATCAATTGGTGATTTTTATCAGAACAAGTAGGCATATTTATCATTTAAATTGAATGGAATTACCAAAAGAGCAATTTAGTCTCGTCAACTTTACGTTTGCAATAATAAATATTTTTCACTAAAACTAGACAATTTATCTCCGCCTGTAATGACTGAAGGAAAGTGTCCTAGTTTTAGCAAAGAATATTTGGTAATTACCTAGCCAACTATATACAGATACTCAATTTTATAAGACAATACAATTTAATAAATATTATTAAATTTTAATTATTGGAGAATTAGTACCCGGAACACACTAATGTATATAATAATATTTTCAGAATCAATAAATACATTGAAGAACACCCAAACTGGAATAACACCTCCAAAGGACTCTCACATATGCTGGATATGATTGAAATGGCAAGTGATGCTGGGGATACATGGTGGGATGTATCCGTAAAAGACACATTTCGTGAAAGCCCAGGAAGTTATTTAATAAATTGGAAGGAACGTGGATATGGCACTATTCTTGACGTACTGATGGTAATAATTTGATTCAGAATCTCTAATCCTCTTATGTATAATTGTTAAAATTTAATTATGTGATAATTCAAATAATTAGAGTAGTAAATGTAACACATGTTATGCCAATTATGTTATTTTGTAACACTAATTTTCTATAATATTTTACTTTTAGAAACGCTATCCAAATCCTGAAGAGGAACTACCAGTTCTCGAAAAAACTATATTGAATGCAGAGGTTTCCTTAATTGACAGTACTGATAAGGATGGAAAGGTGTCAGTAAAAACTACTAAAGGGGACATCTATTTAGCTGATCACGTTATAGTGACTCCATCATTAGGAGTGTTAAAAAAACAATACAGCACCCTTTTTCAACCTCCTTTATTGGAAAAAAAAGTTAAAGATATAAAGGTTTTTAAAGATTTTTTGAAAAGCTAATATATATAATAATTTGTATAATATAATTATTATTATAAACAGCTATCTATCTATTTCAGGCACTTGGATTTGGCAGCGTTGCAAAAATATACCTCTCTTTTGAAGAACCTTGGTGGCCAAGTAACCTGAAATCTAAAGGTTTTACTCTGCTTTGGAAAGACGAGGATATAGCACAGCTCGAAAACGATGTACGTCTTTGTATAAAATTGATATTTTTTTTAAATCCGTCCAATTTCAAATATAAAGAAAAAAATATGAATTTGTAATTCAAATAAATGTACGTGATAACATGGTTAACATTTTTCTTCAGCCTGAGAAGAGTTGGCTCCTCGGTCTAGTTGGATTTTCCTTTGTGGAACACAAACCTCGATTATTGTTTGGATGGATATCTGGAAAATATTCTCGAGAAATGGAAAAGCTTTCAGAGCAGCAGGTATTCAATCATACAGTTGAAGTTCTTCAAAGATTCCTGGGAAAATCCTATAATATCACTATGCCTACTGCGATGATTAGGTAAAAAAAAGATAACTTAAACGTATCGATAAGTGCAAACTTTTTATTTAGAAATTTTAACGGACGAACACAAATTCTTATTTTAAGATCTATGTGGAATAGCAATAAACACTTTAAAGGGACCTACAGCTTCCGAAGTATGAAAGCAGATGCTGAAAATGTTTGGCATGGAAAATTCGCAGAGCCGATTGGCGATAAAAAACCCGTAAGAAATTGAAAAATCTTGTAGACAATTTGAAGCTAATATTATTTAGTTCCTTGTTTTAATGAAATCTTTACCTGGCAGGTTATTTTATTTGCTGGCGAGGCAACGAATCCAGATTACTTTTCAACAGTGCATGGTGCCATTGGTTCAGGATGGCGCGAGGCTGATAGACTTATAAAACTGTATCCAAATCTAGAAAAAGTCAAAGTGTAACCATACTTCTGTAAGAGTTCAGAAATAATGTAAACTTTCATATGTGCGGCTTTTCGCAGATATAGTACCAGTGAGTTAATAAAATGGGCTAGTCTAGAAACACATTTTTTAATACGCCAAGGAATATGGATGATCGAAAAAATTAAAAGAACCAAAATTTAAAATAAATCACGCATCCAATTTCATACTACGTCTTTACATTTAATAATAATGACCTTTACCCTGATAAGTATTATCGGCATCTTTTATTATTAAGAACCTGCTAAAAAATGTCATTTATGATTATTGTTATCTTTTGCCATGATCCCTGATTCTGAACATAAAAGTCAGCTGCTTCAATTACATATTTATAGGATTCATCTAAACAATTATGATTGCAGTGTGGTAGAAATTGGCAACGCAACGCCAACAAATCATTTTATTAGTTTTATATAAGCTACAACATTTAGGATAGAAGAATAAAAGTTGGTATTTGGACAATGTCTCACAAAAAAGCACTCTTCAGGACTCTGGTGCTCTATTCTTTGATCTTGAATTCTGTTCTTGGCGATGAAAATTCCCCGAGTGTGATAATTATTGGGGCTGGACCGTCCGGTATTGCAGCTGCATCAAAACTTCTCGAAAATGGATTCACCAATATAACTATTCTTGAAGCTGAAGATAGAATTGGTGGACGTCTTTATACCACTCAATTTGGCAAGTTCATTAACTTTTAATTTTAATTATCTATTAGCATCTGTATTTTAATAAGAAATGTGTTGATTGATTCAACTTATATACTAATATTGAAGTAGAAATAATGAAAATAACCATAGGTGGTTATTTGGTGGACGTGGGTGGCCAATGGGTTCAAGGAGAAGTTGGAAATGTAGCGTATGACTTAGCGTTTCCACTTGGATTATTAGAAAAGGGATATTTTAAAACTCATAGAGATGAATTATATGACTCCTCAGGCTTACTAATTGCTCAGACAATTTTTGAGGATCTTAATGAATTTTACCATCAAATAAAACCAGAAAATTCGACTGAAAATATGAATGCTTATAATGTTTCCATTGGGGAAGTCGTGACGAATGAGTATTTTTCTTATAATTAAAATCAACTTTAGCTTCATTGAGTGTCATCCTTTTCCAATTGCTAGTAATAATATTTTTTTCCAGTTTGAATAAGTACCTCGAAAAACATCCAAGTTGGAATGAAAGTGCGAAAGGAGTCTTAAATATGTTTGAAATGATCGACCTATCAGACAATGCTGGTAATGCATGGTTTGATGTTTCAATGTCAGAAATTGGGGAATTTCTTGAAATCCCAGGGGAACAATACATGAATTGGAAGGAACGCACGTATGGATTCATTCTTGAAATTTTGATGGTAATATCTAGAAAATAGTAACTGTGACTAGTCACTTCATACAGATTCTTGTTATTTATTCTTTGCATTTATTTGCTGTTAATTTGTTTAGAAACGGTATCCAAACCCTGAAGAAGAGCTACCAGTTATTGAAAAAACTATACTGAATGCAGAAGTTTCTTTAATTGACAATACTGACAAGGATGGAAAGGTGTCAGTAAGAACTACTAAAGGGGACATCTATTCAGCTGATCATGTTATAGTGACTCCATCATTAGGAGTATTAAAAGAACAATACAGTACCCTTTTTCAACCTCCTTTGTCGAGTGAAAAAGTCAAAACTATACAGGTTTATTATTGTTTATAGCAAGTCGATTATGTACGAAATGTTATAAAAATTGAAATATCGGTTTCAGTCACTTGGCTTTGGCTGCATAGCGAAAATTTACCTTTCTTTTGAGGAACCCTGGTGGACCAATCAAAACACAAGCACTGGATTTCAGTTTTTGTGGAAAGACGACGACATATCACAACTCGAAAATGATGTAGGACTTTATTAGATTTTTAAATTTATGTGCTTTATATAATATCAAGAGAAGACAAATGAACTTGAATAGAAATTTTTGTTAACAGCCGGAAAAGAGTTGGCTTCTTGGCATGACTGGATTTCGTTTTGTTGAACACAAACCTAACATACTTTGTGGATGGGTTTCTGGAAAATATTCCCGTGAAATGGAAAAGCTTTCAGAACAGCAAGTATTCAATCATTCAGTGGAATCTCTCCAACGATTCGTTGGAAAAACTTACAACGTTACGAAACCTACTGGAATGCTAAGGTAAAAAAATGAAATGTCCCCTACATAGTTATACTTCAAATCTTATCAGGGAGCAAGTTCTTACTAATCGTTCTTATGTTTTAGAACTATGTGGTATAGCAATAAACACTTTAGAGGAACCTACAGCTTTCGAAGTATGAAATCAGATGCTGACAATGTTTGGCATGCAACATTAGCAGAGCCGATTGGCGAAAAAAAACCAGTAAATAATTTATAAAAAAGGCCTCATTTTTACCACCCTCAATTTATTCTTCAATTTTATTGATGAGATCAATTTACAGGTGATTTTGTTTGCGGGAGAGGCAACCAATCCCCATTCTTTTGCCACAGTGCACGGAGCAATTGCTTCAGGATTGCGAGAGGCCGATAGACTTATACAACTTTATCCAAATGGAACTACGACTTCTTCCTAAATTAATTAGACATAAAAAATTGCATTGAGGTTGCATTTAAAGCGGGCAATAAAACTAGAGCAGTAAGATAATAAAGTGGACTAATCTGTAAATCAATTTTTTATTGCGATAGGGAATATGAATGGGCAAACAATGAAACCAATTAAAATTTTAAAAAATTTTAAGTAATTTAACTTTTTCAGTTGACAATGAAATAAAAATCACGCGTGCCCTCGGAATTAATCATGCATTTAATCTTAAACTACGTCTTTAGATTTAATAATAGTGACCTTTACTCTGATATAATCTTATAAATTACATATCAGCAAAATTTTTTATTAGGAACTGGTTAAAAAATATTATCTGGTATGATAATAGACCCGTGGTTAAGAATGTAAAGATTGACCTTGCGTTTGATGAGAATCGAAAAATTGCAAATAAATATTCAATTATCTCAGTTACATATTTATAGGATTCACCTAAATAATTATGATTGCAGTATGATATAGAAATTGGCAACGCAACGCCAACAAATCATTTTATTAGTTTTATATAAGCTACAACATTTAGGATAGAAGAATAAAAGTTGGTATTTGGACAATGTCTCACAAAAAAGCACTCTTCAGGACTCTGGTGCTCTATTCTTTGATCTTGAATTCTGTTCTTGGCGATGAAAATTCCCCGAGTGTGATAATTATTGGGGCTGGACCGTCCGGTATTGCAGCTGCATCAAAACTTCTCGAAAATGGATTCACCAATATAACTATTCTTGAAGCTGAAGATAGAATTGGTGGACGTCTTTATACCACTCAGTTTGGCAAGTTCATTAACTTTTAATTTTAATTATCCATTAGCATCTGTATTTTAATAAGGAACGTGTTGATTGATTCATCTTATATAATAATATTGAAGTAGCAATAATGAATATAACCATAGGTGGTTATTTGCTGGACCTGGGTGGCCAATGGGTTCATGGAGAAACTGGAAATGTTGCGTACGAATTAGCGTTTCCACTTGGATTATTAGAAAAGGGATATTCAAAAACTCATAAAGAAGAAATATATGACTCCTCAGGCATGCTAATTGATCAGACAATTTATGAGGATCTTAAAAAGTTTTACCAACAAATAAAACCAGAAAACTCTACAGAAAATATGAACGTTTACAATGTTTCCATTGGAGAATTCATCATGAATAAGTACTTTTCTTTTAATTAAATTCAACTTTATGTTTACTTTGAGTGACCTTTTTCCAATCGCAAACGATAATATTTTTGTTTCAGATGGAATAAGTACCTCGAAACACATCCAAATTGGAATGAAAGTGCGAAAGGAATTTTAAATATGTTTGAAATGCATGAATTAGCAAACGATGGGGGTGATACATGGTTTGATGTTTCGATGTCAGAATTTTATGAATATCATGAGAGCCCAGGGGATAATGTAATAAATTGGAAGGAACGCACGTTTGGATTTATTCTGGAAATTTTGATGGTAATGACTGGAGAATAATAACTGCGACTAGTCACTTCTTAAAGATTTTAATTCACTTTTTGTATTTATTTGCTATTAACTTTGTTTAGAAACGCTATCCAAACCCCGAAGAAGAGCTACCAGTTATTGAAAAAACTATACTCAATGCAGAAGTTTCCTTAATTGACAATACTAACAAGGATGGAAAAGTGTCAGTATTAACTACTAAAGGGGACATCTATTCAGCTGATCATGTTATAGTGACTCCATCATTAGGAGTATTAAAAGAACAATACAGTACCCTTTTTCAACCTCCTTTGTCGAGTGAAAAAATCAAAACTATAAAGGTGTGTTCATCTTTTTAGAAAAAAAATTATACGAAATTTTATGAAAACTGAATTATCCTTTTCAGGCACTTGGATTTGGTAGCGAGGCAAAGATTTTTCTCTCCTTTGAAGAACCTTGGTGGACCAATGAAAACACAAGCACTGGATTTCATTTTTTGTGGAAAGACGACGACATATCACAACTCGAAAATGATGTACGTCTTTGTATAAAAGAGATATTTTGTTAAATCCGTTCAATTTTAAATAATGAAAAAGTTATGCGTTCGTAATTAAAAGAAATGAATATATCTTTGTTCAAATATGTATTCAGTCTGAAAGGAGATGGCTTCTCGGCCTAACTGGATTTTACTTTGTTGAACATAAGCCCAACCTACTGTACGGATGGGTATCTGCAAAACATGCACGAGAAATGGAGAAGCTTTCAGAACAGCAAGTATTCAATCATTCAGTGCAAGCTCTTCAACGATTCGTTGGAAAATATTACAACGTTACGACACCTACTGGAATTTTAAGGTATAAAAAGTGACTCTTGTAACGTAATTGAGAAAGATATCTGCTTTAGACAAAAAGATGATTTTTAATTCATAGAAATTTCCTCTATATAGTTGTACTTAAAATCTCGTGACAGGACAAGTTCTTACTAAACGATCTTGTGTTTTAGATCGATGTGGAATACCAATAAACACTTTAGAGGAACCTACAGCTTTAGAAGTATGAAATCAGATTCAGAAAATGTTTGGCATGCAACATTAGCAGAGCCAATAGGCGAGAAGAAACCAGTATGTTAACTTAAAAATCTGTAATTTTCTATTTAAACTCGCTTTAATTTAGTTTGTAAAAAATTGAAACCCGAATTTACAGGTCGTATTATTTGCTGGGGAAGCAACCAGCCCGCATTCTTTTTCTACAGTCAATGGAGCTATTAGCACCGGATGGCGAGAAGCTGATAGGCTTATTCAACTTTATACAAGTCGAACCACGACTGAGTCTACTATGTGACAACCTTGAAACTTACACCTAATTTTAATTACCTAGATAATAAATTAGATAAATATTGAAACGTCAAATACGATAGATTTTTTTTAAGAAAAATTCCCTACAACAAAATTAATTCACTATCATTTTCCAATTTTTCCCGATCCAGTATTACATCTGGCATTAAATTTATCGCTTGCCCTGATCTCCAGTTAGAAATTTAAGAGTTGACCTTGAATTTGATTGCGACCGGAAAAGACTAGATTAACATATCTGATGTCAAATCCCGTTTGACTGATCTCGTACTAGTATGACACCGACCATCAACCGAATATTTTCTACAGTATTTACGTAACAATGATTCATAAGATGATTACTTGCAAAAAATTGATCATCATTTTGGCTTTATGCTCTGGAATTTTTAATTCCGTAAATTGTGAACAAGATTCACCAAGTGTGATTATTGTGGGAGCTGGAGCTTCTGGTATTGCAGCTGCATCAAAACTTTTTCAAAATGGTTTCAAAAATATCACTATTCTTGAAGCTGAAGACCGAATTGGTGGGCGTGTTTATACAACTCGATTCGGCAAGTTAATTCAATATTAATCCATTATTTAATTAATTATTAAATTGATTACTAAATCTACTAACTCATGGTGCTTTTTAAACTAGATGATTACTTGGTGGACATGGGTGCTCAATGGGTTCACGGAGAAGTTGGAAATGTTGCTTTTAATTTAGCTTGGCCTCTTGGGTTATTAGAAAAAGGATATTATGCAAATCTAGTGGAAGAATTATATGATTCCTCAGGGACGCTTCTAGATCAGACAGTGACCAATGATATCAAAAAATTTTTCTTCCAAACGGGAGAAAATTTGAGAGAATATACTGAAAAAGCGAACAGATCCAGTGGCGAATATTTTCACAATGAGTACATTTATGTTTAATTTGAATTAATTTGAATGAAATGCCTATGATATTAGTTGTATACTGATATAAGAAAATATAAGTATTTTTTTCAAAATTGAAATGTTAATCAAATTCTCAGACTCGCGAAGTACTTTGAAGAACATCCGAACTGGAATAAAACTTTAAATGGAGTTTTACTCCTGCTTGAGATGATGCAAATGGGAGAAGACGGAGGCGATACATGGTGGGATGTTTCATCAACAAATAATTTTGAATTTCATGAAAGTGAGGGAGATTTTTTAATTAATTGGAAGGAACGTGGGTATGGAACTATTTTGGATATATTGATGGTAATAATGTAGTACGAGATTCGCTCTTTCCAAGATAATCTATAAGATAATTAAAAATTAAGTTCAGATTTTCGATAATACTTTACTTTTAGAAACGTTATCCCAATCCTGAGGAAGAGCTACCAGTTGTTGAAAATACTATGTTAAATACGAAAGTTTCCTTAATTAAGAGCAATCTGACGAGTGGAAAATCGTCTGTAACAACTACTAAAGGAAATGTCTTTTTTGCTGACCATGTTATAGTAACTTTTTCATTAGGAGTACTGAAAGAAAACTACAACACAATGTTTCAACCTCCTTTGTCTAGTGAAAAAGTCAAAACTATAAAGGTTTGTTAATATATTTAAAAAATATAATATCTAATAAATGTTATAAAAAATGTACATATTTATTTCAGGCACTTGGATTTGGTAGCGACGCAAAAATTTATTTATCTTTTGATGAACCTTGGTGGGGAAATGATAAGAGAAGTAAAGGATTCGCTTTTCTTTGGAAAGACGAGGATATAGCAAAATTTGAAAATGATGTATGAATTTGTTCTCAAGTAGATTGCTTTAACGTCTCCTCATATAATTAATTTAATTAATAATATGAAAACTAGAGGTTTTCAATAACAGAATTCAGGCTACAACAAAACTGCTAATGAATTACCCCTCGTACGAAAATAAAGCTTTATTTAAACATTTTTTCAGCCTGAGAAGAATTGGCTTCTCGGTCTAGTCGGATTTTTCTTTGTTCCACATAAGCCTCGATTACTCTGTGGATGGATATCAGGAAGATATTCACGAGAAATGGAAAAGCTTTCAGAACAGGAAGTATTTAATCATGCAGTTGAAGTTCTTCAAAGATTCGTTGGAAAATCCTACAACATCAAGAAACCTACTGGAATGATTAGGTAAAATGAAAATGTTGCTTAGCAAAATTCTTTTTAACAAGATGAAAAAGTAAACCTTTTTTACGTAAAAAAATAATGGTTAGATCATTAAAAAAATAATCTACTTTCTTCATCCCATTTCTATTCTAAAATTTCTCTCTCTGCCTTTCTAACATTCTTTGTCAGTAAAGAATTCTTATTACATATTTTTATTGTGTAGATCTTCATGGAATAGCAATAAAAACTTTAAAGGAACCTACAGCTTTCGAAGCATGAAATCAGATGCTGACAATGTTTGGCATGCAAAATTATCAGAACCAATTGGCGAAAAGAAACCGGTATTTAAACTTAAAAATCTGTAATTTTATATTTTGACTCGCTTTAATTTATTCTGTAAAAAATTAAAACCTGAATTTACAGATCGTTTTATTTGCTGGGGAGGCAACCAGTCCCCATTACTTTTCTACAGTTCATGGAGCTATTAGTACCGGATGGCGAGAAGCTGATAGGCTTATCAAATCTAGGAAAAGCTAATAGAAATACACCTTCGATTATTAACAATAAAACTATTGTTTTACATAACTTTCGAAGCTGGGAAATGGATACTATTAATAAAAATCATGATAGTTTTTAAAAATCTACTTTGTACTCTTGTAATACGATTTTATGAAGTATAAACTCTTTGAAGGAAACATAATTAGTCTTAATATATTATAAATACTATCTTTTTTGGGATTCCTGAGAGATTTAATAATTATAGCTAATAAAACTTCTATATGTTCAAATATAGAAAAACTTACGGGTTTTTTTTGGTTTAAAATTAATGAGAAGGATGACAATAACTTTCCTTTTCAACATGATAACGTAGAAACATGTTAGCTTGTTTCACTCCAGAGTCATATGCCCCGTGGGTCGTAGAATAAAAAGTTTCGTGAGTAGCTTCTCCAGCCAGCATAATTATAGGCAATCGCTGAAAGAAATATAGACCAGTGAAATAAGTATTTTTAATTTTAAAAAACTATTTAAAACTTCCAGATAACTTTATGTTAAATAATTCTAACGTAGGATATTGTTTAAACTTTCTAGGCACTATTTTTTACTGTAAAAATTTGCGGCATTTTAGAGAAATTATCGTAAAATAATTTATCACACACCTTCGTTTCATTTTCAGGGCAAAAGCCCCAAATTGGTTCCATTAAGGTTGCTGGAGAAACACTATTTTTGTCACATTGAGTTGTGATATGGCTGTAGGCACCTCTGACATACTTGTTACTATACCATCGCGTTCTGAAGCATCTCCTTGGAAAAGGAATATCGCCTCTCTTTAAAAAAACCTTGAACAATTTTAGACAGTCATGAGCTACTTGTTGTTCGCTTAACTTTTCTATAATATGAGCGCCTCTGCCGCCGATCCAACCAAGAAGAAGTCCATTCTTCTCATCTTGTAAAATATCAAATCCAGTTAAGTCCTTTGTCCACGGAGCCAATTTTTCTTTTAAATTAATGTGACTCTGAATTTTCTGTCGCCAAATAAATTGAAATCCCTTTGTTCCCGGTTTCCACCAAACTTTCTCAAACTCGAGGAATATTTTGTTAATCAGACCAAAACCGAGGCTTCCTATTCCAAGTCTCAAGTGATGAGGCAACAATGGATGAAATATTTTTTCATGGTTTTCCTTTAAGTATCCCAGCGAACAAGTGACTATCACACAATCTGCTAAAACTTTTCGATTATCAGTTAAAGTAAGGACTATTGGCTTCAAGTTTCTTTCCTTTTTGCTGATTCTTTCTCTCCATTCAATTTTTTCAACAGGACTATTCAATCTTAATTTACTTTGATTTAAACTATCAGCGATAGCCTTTGCTGCGGAGCTATACCCTGACTTGAATATGGAATGATCCTGCCCACCGACAAACTGAAAAATGAGAGAAAACATAACTATGAAATTTTATAAATAATAAAGGAAGAAGATTTAAATTAATTACCTTGAATTTTCCCCATCCTTTTGCCGATAGTTCGTCCACTGACAAGCACGAATTATCAATATTGAGAAATTTAATGTTCCAGTCGAATAAGTCTAACATTATATCTCTAACTCTTTCAGTTTCATTCTTTGCGTTTAAATATTTGTTGAAACGTGTACGAAGAATATTTCCGATACTGTGATCTCTCTCAGGATGTAGAATCTGATTGTCGTTCGTATATTGCTCACATTCCTCCAAAGTATATCTGACAAAATCGTCTACTTCTCTTACAAGATTCGATTCTATTTCCACACCATCATCGCGAACATAAAGACCCTCAGCTTCTCCAGAATGATCGTCAGATAAAAGGGATAAATCATGACAAAATTGCCCAAGTTCACTCTTGTCACCGTGTAAAAACTGAGCTCCATACTCTATTCTCTCTTCGTTCCAACGAATCGTATGTATTCTACCACCAACTCTTTCCATTGCTGAAATATGGAGATGATTTATTTTCTAGACTCTACTGAATTCGAAAAATAATAAGTTGAATGCAGTATTTATTACCCTCCAACAAAATATAATCATCGAATCCCTCCTCTTCTAGAGTCTTTGCTGCGCCTAAACCAGCAATTCCAGCACCAATAATTGCAACACTCGCTATTTCCAAAGAACATTCCTCAGGTACCAAATTTTTTTCAGTCAAAGAATGACACCTTCTTTTCAATTTTGACGATTCGTGTGTTCTATGTGATGCAAATCAAGTTTCCTTCATTAAATTATTTCGTTGTTTTCGATTAAAAATTGAATCTCCAAGAATTGAAATCTTTATACATACTTTACACACACGTCACCAAAATTATACTATCCTATATCTAAAGTAAGAAAAGTGTGTTTTTCAAAGCAGCAGATCATGCATATCATGTGTAAATAAAAGAAATATGGGTGCGAGATTAATATCAGTAAAAAAATATACTATAAAGTGAATAAACTGAAAATATTTATTGATGAAAATTAATTGTGCATAATATTGCATGTAATAATATAATATTATAGTATTATCAGTATTATGTTAATAAATTATTATATATTAATATAGCGGGAATAACACAGAAGAACGTGCATTCTACTCATTTCCATTTTACTGAAAGGATGTCCAAGGATGTTTACAGATGAGACTTTAACATCCTATCAAAAAGTATGCAAATATCAATCGCAGAAAATAAATAGCTCAAAGAATCTTATTAATAAACAAGCCGAAGGAAATAATAAAGTACAGGTTAATGGAATTATTTATAAAAAGCCATGCTCTTATTATTTTTTTTTCAATTTAAATCAAATAAAAATTTTTACCTATAGTAATCTAGTAAGCGATCAGCTTCACGAAAACCGCTTTCAATTGCACCATGAACAGTCGAATAAAAGCAATTATGAGTTGCTTCGCCAGCAAACAGGATGAGCTTTATGATTAAAAATTAAATCAATAATTTATTAAGTAATGTTATAGCTCATCAAATTATTTTATAAGAATACTTACAGGCTTGCAATTTTCGGAAGTTACAGGATCAGCCAAATCTTCAGATTTTACATCCATTTTCTCGGTTTTCAAACTCCTGTAGGAGTAACCCCCACGAATATGCTTATCCGTAAACCATTTTGAACTGCGAATTGAACAATAAACAAATATTGGTCAAAATACAAAAGAGAAACAAAAATTTATTTCATACAGTATTTTAAAAATAACGAAAATAATCACCGAATAAAGTTAACAGGAGTACGTATATCGTAACTGTTTCCATAAAACTTTTGTAGTAAAATATATAAACCATTCGAAACTTCAGCATCTGTTAAAGTTTCTGTAATCCTAGCAGATTCTCCAAATGTCCAACCACAGAGAACACTTTTATGATTTTCAACTACAAAAAATGTAAATATATCGCACAACCATAACTTATCCTGAAAGCGAATACAATTAAAGATATCTCACGCAAATTCAAGTAGATTTCTCGGAATGCAAGATAATTCAAATCAATTTAAGCATTTGTGTTATTTATACTTACTTGTCCATATTCGGAAAGGAACTCTTCTTTGTCTTTCTCAGACCAAAGGAGCGATAAATTATATGTGTTTTCTGGCCACCATGAGTGAGGAAATTCAAGGAAAAATTTGTTTACAGCCCCAATACCGAATCCCTGCAGAAATTAAGATTTAATTAATCAATGTTGTTTATTGCAATTAAGTAGGGTCGCTAGCATAGCTTGAAAACCTGAAAACTAAACAAATTTACCTCTATTGCACGTTCTTTCACTTCCGGTAAGGAAGGAGTGAAAATAGTTTTGTACTCGTTTTTTAAAACACCTAAAGACGCTGTAAATATCACATGAGAAGCACTGAATCTCATTCCATCACTAGTTGAAACTACAACTTGATCGTTTGAGCTATAATTGATATTAGATACTTCCTTATTAAAAATGATTTTATCCATTATAGGCAGCTTTTTTTCATCAAAGGGGTAATTTTTCTGTAATTATAAAACACAAATAATAGATTCAAGAAAATTTAAGTTTTTTAATTAAGGTAAGCTATTAAAATCGAGAATGAAATAATAACTTGCATACCATCAACAAATCTAATATTGTTTTGAAACCTTTAGTTTTCCAGTTCACTAACGGATTTCCTTTACAGTTTTGAAAATCAACCATTCTTTTGGCTGATACGTCGAACCACGAATCACTACTTTGTATGTGATTGTCATATTTTTCCATCCAATCTAAAAATTGTGGTGCTCTTTCACTAGTTGTGAAAGGGTTTTCTTGAAACATTTTATAAAATCTGAAATGAAATATTTTAAAGATTGTAAGAGAATCTTTTATTTTGGAAATCAGTTCTTTAATCAATTTATTAAAGGCTTTGAATTTTCGAAACTGGAAATTAGAATCAATTATCCTGTTTTTATAAATTCAGAAAATATCAAGTTTTCAAATTTGAGCGGGTGTAAGTCCAACAGACACTTTGAGCTTCTGAGTCACCGACCTTGAGAGAAAAAGTGGAAGGGATCAAGAGAAAAGTGGACCGAATGGAACACCAGTTTACCGTTTAAATAATTTTACATCAGATAAGTCGTGACTTATAGTGAACAGCCCGTAGACTCAAGTCCCGTGTTACAAAATATTACTTGAGATAGTATAAAATTTATGTTATAATTTAAAATTTGAATTTGAATATCTAGACTTGACATTACATTTTTTACGTTCTATTTTTGTCAACTTCGTAAATAATGAAGGAAAGTAAAACTGGTAAAACTTGTCACTGCGGAAGATTATAAAAGTCTTAATGGATTTAAAAAAATTAAAAACATTGTTACACGATTCTACTTGATCAAGTGCTAAAGTCTAAAATGTTCTCGCCCAGGTAAAGAAAATATTTCTACCTTCTACTTTCTTCAAAAAGTAGAAAAAATTGTATTAATTTTTTATTTTACAATATATCTCTTACTTAACGAATAATGCAATAATTTCAGGAAACTCGATCCTGAGTTGGAAAAGCTTAGAGATGAAGCTAGTGGTCCACCAAATTTAGATACAGTTTTGTTGCACATTCAAAAACTTGCATCTCAAGTCCACGCTTCTTATCTCTTTGAAAATGAAGGAAAACCTATTTTACAAAAACTATGTTTGCTACTCAGTGCAACGGCTACAGGAAAAATGTATGCTGGCTGGCAAAACTTTGCAGCACATTTAGGCCTATTAGGAGAGCAAATACGAGTAAGATTTTTTATGAGTTTTCAGACTAGTAATTTTTCTCGTTACAAATAAGATAGTTCAGATTGTTTAAGAGATAATTATAAATAATAAACTTTAGTGCATAGATCACGATTTTAAGGGGTTGGAAGATCCAACGTATTATGTTCTGCTGGCATTTGTACAATCTCCAGAAGCTACACTAGATAAAATTCTATCAACTTTAATAAAAATAGAACGACTCGATATTATCAACCGTATTAAAGACTCCGTCACCGATTTCATTGGCAACATATTTTCCAATAAAAGCACAGGCAATATTTTTTTATACTTATTAAAAAAGCTTTTAAAAATGTAACGATAGTTATTTAACAAAATTAATCCAAATTAATTTTCAAAATCTACTTTTACAGACTATAATATGGAAATCCTTAAACCAAAAATTGCACCAAGAGCACCGTTAGTTTTAAGTCCAATGTTGCAAATCAGTGTGACTCCTAATAATCTTGTGAGTAGATCACAAGGTGTTTCAAATATCACACAAGATAATATTGCGACTAGAAACGTAAGTTAATATTTTTCCAGAGAACATGATGTAATTCCTAAAGGATCGTTTATTTATTCGAATTATGTATATTTATAATCAAGATTGATGAATGGTTTTGTTGGCAATGTCAATTTTTCGAATCTTATATTTTTTATCTAGACACGTTCTACTTATGGAAGCGTTGTAATGCTGACTTTTGCCAATGATGGAGTGGAATGTGCGAACCATATAACAAAAATATTCAGATCCATGATGCCAAAAATAGGAGTCTTAATTCTTAACGAACAGGAGAAATATGTTTATAGCAGAGGAGTCGAATTTGTGGACGACTGTTTTAATCAAGTACAAAAAATTTATATGCAAATGTTACAAATTGAGCATTTAAAATTCAAAGTCTTCAAAGTATATTGACAAATTTTTATAAATATTCTTATATTTTATAATTATTCTTTCTCAGGTGAAATATATAATTCCAATCTTAACGAAGGGTTACATTCAACAAATAAATAGTCCCGTTAATTTGTTTAATCAAGAAAACTGTAATCTAGACATGAAATACCTGAAATATATCTACTCGTTAATACGGTATGAGTACATAAGACAAGACTGTTGCAATAGCAGAGTTAGGTCAGTATTTTAAACAAAGGATAAAATATTTTTATATCCTACATTTTTATGAACTGAAGAAGATATCTAAAAATCAATATTATCGATCCCAAGATAAGAAAGCGCTGAAATATAAATATGAGATGAAACTTTTGTGAAGTAATTAAATATTTTACGTTTCAGATGTATTGTTCCAGATAACGAAATGAGAAATATTATTAAGTCGGACCTACATCCCACTCTGCAAGCTTGGTTCAAGGAAAGTAATATTGAATTATTTACAGAGCATATTCTCCTAAAAAAGTTTTGAAACTTGTTACTTTACTTTATTCGGTATCATTTAATCCATATTATATACCTGTGACGCGATCCGAGAAAGGGGACCTACTAGGCAAAAGTGAAAGTTTACAAGGGGAGCGATTGAAGAAATCTCTGCCGCTCTGCACGCGTTCAAAGACTCTTTTTCAATAATTTATATCTTATAAAATAATGCAGATACAAAATGTATATATATAATATATATATATATATGTAGGAACTCTGTTTAAAAATACCATGAATAGAGATTGGATTTAAAATTCTTTATACATGAATTTTTCATAAAAATAAATGTTTTCATTAATAATCCATGAATATTTAAATTTTTATACTCACTTAGTCTTGAAGAAATCACCGTAGGTCCCCTTCCATTCCTTAAGTTCCTCTGTATCACTTTCGCTAATATTATAATACATATTCATTGCCTGCGTACCTTCTTCTGAAGAAATTATCTTTCCCTGTGCGTTTGCAAATAGATTCTTCGAAAGAACATCATCATAATTTGTATCTAGTAAATTGTGAACGTTTGCAAGATCAAAAACAACATTACCCTCTTCACCATGTACCCACTGAGCTCCTAAATCAATGACGTTATCAGCTGAAAAAATACATAAAAAATTTTTGAAATATTATTACGTAGTGTCGAAAACAATTTTATATCTATGTATCTTATCCATCTATAAATCCAGAAACTTTGATGTTAATATTTGTCAACAGCTCATCAATCAATTTTTATAATAAATATGTTAAGGAATCAATTTTTAATGTGGATATAGATTTAAAAAACGTATGATTTAGCTCTCAATCATATTTTTCTAGATAAAAACTGTGATAACTCAAACGATATACATACATGGTTGTACGACGTCAATAATCCTCTAGAATTCTAGGAGTATTAAATGATAAATGATTGCAAGTCTTAAAAAAATCAAGATAAGAGGAAAGTTAAACAAAACATTCTGTAGATTTATTCAATTTCGAAATAGAAGTATGTCTACAGAGCGAAAAAATGTTGACTTTTAATACCTTTTGTATAAAATGAGGAGTTCAAATATTCAGGTTAGAATGCGGTCTCCTGGTTTTACGCAAAAATAATTAAAATTAGACACTATTTCGCGTTATAGGTCATTTTCTGTTTCAAAGAAGAGTACCTCTATACAGCGAAGTAACATCCAAATCAAACTTTTTTTTTAAATTGTAAAATGATGTGACTGAATTTTAAGATTAACTCTCATCCCATCTGTCCGATGCCCTAAACCGATTTGTAAACTACTTAATTGAAAATTTTTAGTATTTAAAAACTCACCAAAATTTACAGTATGAATTCTCCCGCCAATTCGGGTTTTGGCTTCAAGAATTGTCACATTTTTCAAACCTTTTTCAATCAGTCGACATGCAGCTGCTATTCCAGAGGATCCAGCTCCAATAATTAATATTTTTGGACCTGACATGCTTGTATCTGTTGGCAAACCAAAATGTTATTTAAATGAGACAATTAGGTAGTATTTCGAGCGTAGGGCGATATATAGAACGTAAAGAACGAGTCAGTTATCGAGCAGTCAATTGAATAAGAATCCCGAGCGTTGAATTTGAACGAAAACGATAATAAACGGTGACTGCTGAACTTTACGTGAATTTAAAGAAAGTTCCTTCATGTTTGTATGCATGGATTAGTTTAATTATAATATAGATACTTTATATCTGTTTATATATTATTGTACTTCGTTTATACCTCCCCAAAATCTCCACGCTCCGCACACCAATCGTTATCAGCAAAAGAAACCGGTTGTTAAAAAATTTGTTATCTATTACACTGTATTGAACACTGATTACACGAGATCAATAAAATAAAAGGAATTTTAATAAATTATAAGGAAAAATTTAAATGTTTAATATATCGGCAAAACTATTGTGTGAATGTTTTTGAATGTTTAATGAATGCTGAATAACGTGACAATACCTTAAATGCACGGTAATCAACTTCCATAAACTGTAACTACTGTAATTAAACTTTTATCATTTTGTAAATGGAGCTTAGAGACAATTCAATAAAAACTAATGTCGAGACTCGAGACCACTGGAAACTGAACAAGTAGTAAACTTCAGTAAACAATGTGACAAATGCACTGATATATATATCAGTGGACATATCAGTGGATATATATACATATCAGTGGACAATGACAACCAAGCCAAGGTTCTTTTCACATATATAGGTATGCACAACTATGGAGAAACAAATAAGGTTGCTATAAGCTACCAACCTAACATAATTGTTAAACTGCGCATGCGACTGCTTTTGGCGCGCTTTTTAAAACGCTAAAAATCCTTTTTTTTGTTTATTACTTATTTATTTGATTAATTTGAGAATTATCCATTATATCAAATATACAAATAATTAAATCACGATTCTGCAAATAAAAAATATATTTTACTAGAATAATAAATTATATTCTCTGTTTGCAGAATAGGAATTTTATTATTTTTATCTTGCCCAGAGAATTGATTAATTGCAGTCTATTGGTTAATTCTATAAATTAAAAAGCCATTATTCTCTGGTTTTACACTTTTACCATGGTTTTACCCACATATCAGTGGTTTTACCAGGTTTTACAAAGCACGCAAAAAGTAACCAATAAAATGCAGGCAGAATGCGGCGCATGCGCAGTTGCTGAACGAGAAATTGTTTTTTTTTCTAGGCGGATAAAATGGTTGACCCGTAAGTACTCCCATTGCTTGATATAAAATCGATTGACATCGAGCGATTTTAAGGAAAATATTAACACATTTAATTTATAAATTCATAGTATAAAATGTCACGTATATATTGCAATTAATATTTTTTATTGCTTTATAGCAAACTAAGAATAATTATTTGATCAATGAATCTAACCTAAAAGATGCGCATGTTGAATTTGGAATTAATCCTCTACTTTTTAATTCAGTTAATGTGTTTTATAATGAAACAAATTT
>JAUESI010000007.1:1859298-1877055 GCA_032275145.1 Synergus laeviventris | reverse complement strand
ACTCCACGTAGCCAATGTCGTCGACCACGTCGTTCGTCCAGTGATTATTTCTTTATAGATTGGAAATTCACTCACTGTCGGGGGCCGGGGATTGTAGTTCTGAATATTCTCGTTAGAGGCGATAGCAATTTTGACAGTTGGATTCCGAATGTTAAAAGTTAAAACCAAAAGCAGCCAAAAGTGTCAGGTAGAAAATATGAGACAATAATGTTTTTACCCTTTTTTTTATACAACAGTAGTACATATACATATATCGATAGTTTACCATATTAGTTTTATAGATAAATATGAAGAATTAGTACATATAATTGTACATTACGCCTCGTTCGTTTCTTGCGTACAAGCAAGGTATCTTTTTATTCACAGGTAGATCCAAATCTTTTCATAATCAACTCGTATTGGCAATAAAATAAAGGAATTAGCAAATGTCTAGAAAAAATGTGAAATTTTTCGGACAGATGGAATGATGAATCCTCCGGGTATGTGTAACAAAATTAGGATAGCTTATGCCTATCGTCACGTTAAAATTCGAATGTTTTCTATAAGTGGTAAGTGTTTGCGACCAGCACATATACGTTGTCACTTGAAAACATTATATGTAATAGTTTTGATGCTGTTAAATGCATCGCAACCTTCGCTCTAAAATCGAAGGCATTCTCCAGTCGTAAGAGGTTCTTGTTGAGGGAGATCCATTCCTTGCTAAATTATTTTCAGCGCAGCTCCGAAAACCAATTGTTAAAATTCATCGCAACGAAATCAGCACTTTAGGCTCGTTTTGGTTGCACAATCTTTAAATTGATTGAATTCAAGTCTGTAAAAATATTTTTAAATTGTGCAATAAATTACAGATGTTTTGAGCCTTCGGCCTTTTTGGGTGTTGGAGGAACGCTCGGAGCTATTGGTGGATTTCGATTTGGATCGGAGCCCGCTTTTAACTTTGATGAAGATTGTGGGGAAGTGTAATTCTTTTCAGGAACACTAGCATCTTCATTAAACTCTTCCTTCCCAAATTTCTTCTCCTTCGTTACAGGTGTGGCAGGAACAGTAGATTTGGAACCATCTATTATACGTTCTTCGGCTTTCGTTATCTCCTCGACTACCTTACCCTCCTTTTTTAACGCTTTTTGAATTTGATCTTCCACTTCCAAAACTTCTTCCTTTTCAAGTAGGTCGATCAACTCATTCACCTGCTTTTTACTCAATTTGATGTCTTCTTTGCCAATTAGTTCGACCACCTGTGAAAAAAATTAAGTTGTTAAAAGTTGTTAAAAGCTGCTAAAATTTAATGAAAAACTTCACGAAAGTTTATATACCTTTAAGACATCTTCTATTTTAATTGCACCATCCCTGTCATCGTCGATTTTTCCTAAAATTTCTGCTATTCGAGTCAAACGATCCTGATCAGGTACACTTTGAATATGTTTGATGGCAGCAATGAGTTCGTCAATTCTAACCAATTCTTCCGCTGCTTTTGATTGAGACTTCTCTTCGGGTGCAAGCGCTTGAACTTTTTCTTTCATCTTTTTCTCGGACTGTTCAAGTTCAAAGAGGACTGAATCCATTTTGTTTATCATCTTATTCACTTTATTGAAAAGCCTTTTAGCTCCTTTCGATACTTTGATGTCCTCTATATCGGCTTCTCCCTTCGCCTCTGCCTTAATTTTATACAATTCTTGAATATCCTCTTGATACTCCGCCATTTCTTCCTTAAGTTCCTTCAACTCTTCCTTCTCAACAATCATTTTCTTATCCTGCTGCAAAATTTAAGATTGGGTCATTTCACACATTTTTTATTTAAAACTAAAAATAGAATTTTACTTTAAAAAACAATGAAAAATTCAAAAAATGAAAATCAAGAAGAAAAATACCTTTCCAATAGAATCCAAAGCCTGTTCAATAGCTTTGACATCAGTGTTCGTTAATTCATCGGATTTAGTATCCGTTGCCAAGACAGTTGGTTGAGGTTCGCTCTCCTTCTGTTCTTTTTCTTTTTGTTCCTTCTCTTGTTGTTCTTCCCTTTCTTCCTCTATTATCTTTTCTTCTAACTTTATAATTTCTATATTCGTTCGGTGATCCAGTCTACCCTCTTTTTCTCCAATAGCTCCTTTGGTGCGTGCAACTACATCATCAGGAAGTGCAGAAATAGTAGCTTTTAATTTATCTGACATTGGCGTAGCTTCTGGGACCATAAGAGCTCGCGAGAGAAGCAACAACGAAGGTGGTACTTTTTTCACTAAACTCAAATCAAGCCACTGTGCGAGTTGCTCCCTTAGTTTATTCTCTGGCATTCCATAAGCTCGCATACCACGAGCTCTGCAAGCTTGTTGTAATTCTGCTCTGGTCAGACTTTCGACTCCTTCTTTTTCAATCAACTGCAAATTGTAGAAATAATTTTTTATTGCAGATATATAAAAAAATAAATACATAACAGAATATACCACGGTATGTTTATATTTATTTTCAGTGGCTTTTATGTAATTAACTCACTCTGTCATCAGCAGCGAGACTTCTAAGTCTCATCCTAAGAAGAAAACGTAGAAAGTTGGTGGTACCCAGAGTCTGAACATCTATAACTCGACACAGAGCGATTAGCTGTTGTCGAGAAAGAGAATCTAGTGTAATTTCATCTTCAAACAGTTTACTAAACTTAAGTATCTCCTCGTTGGATGCAACTGAACCAGTCGATCGAACTTTGTAGAAAAACTCTGAAAATTCCTTAGCTTTCTCAGATCGGTGCCCAGACGATTGTACAGACATTTCATCCAGAGTTTTTTGCAAAAACTTTGCCATTTCTATTTTTACCTAAAATAACCAAATTGTAATTAATATTGATAATTATTTTTTGGAAACACGACAATTCGTGGCACCTACCTTTAAAGCGTTTTTCAGTTTATCCTCTTTGTCAGAGGCAGTTTGAAACGTGGATGGTAATAAGCCAGGGAAGAATTTTATGACTATTGGCAGCAAAAATTCCATGAATGGTACGATGATAAAAACAGAGAATGGTATAAGCCTAAACATATCGCCTGTCGTTTTCACCAGCTGAAAATTTGATAACACATTTCGTAAGAATTAACATTTGATTTATAGGATTTTGCACAGAAAATAGTAATAATTACTTTTACAATTAGGAGAGATGTAAAAAATGTCACATACCAATCTATGTTCCCTTCTACTCAATTCTTTTCCTTGAGCTATTCTCCAAATTAATTTTGCAGATACTTTCATATCGAGGCCTAATAATCGAAAACCGTGATAGTAGTGCAACATTTCTGCCTTGATTTTCTGCCATAAAGTTCGTTTCTCAGCTAAACTTTTCTCGGACGGTTTTGCTACGTCTTTCACTGGAGCAGAAGCTAATTTTTCTTTCTCTTCTTTCTCCTCCTTGATACTCTTTACGGTTTCTTCGACCTTTGAAGATGGTTCCCGTTCTCTCCATGATGCTGTGGTGTGGAAATTATTAATTCGAAACTGTTTCACACTCGGTGCATAGGTTCCTATGAAAATTGGACTCGCTGAACTCGAAACAATTCTAATCTCTCCCCTGGTTCCAGTGTGCATCAGTGCCAAACTACCGAGTCTCTGATTCTCGCTGTACCAAAGTTTCCGACAACAGCATCCTATAAATTTATTTATACACAAGTGCTGACTAATCATTTCAAAAAAACTTAACCTCACTCTGATAATTATCACAAGCTAGATTGCATTTATGCCGAGAATGCCGAGTTAGCAGAAATAAATCTTACTAAGCAGTACACTTTAAGAACGGGAAAATTAACAGACAAGTGTACACACAGATTTTCCATTCTTTCAAAATATATATTTTTTTGGAACTTGTTTTCTAGAAAATTTTGAAGTAAAAATTTGATTACAGGTTGCACAAAAATGTGAATATCTTTTCCGGTATACTTAGAAGCTGGTTTATAAATCATTATAGAGTCGCGTGATGTATATATAGACTTTGGAACCTAACCTTCATTTCTGTCAAATGATACATTATAATGTAAATCGTTTTAGCGCACCCGGTCAAATGTGGTTAATAAGAGATTGAAGTTTACACTTATAAATAGTTATTACTCGATGTCAACAATATTTTTATATGTTATATAAACACGAGGACTGGCAGCGTCGAGCGTGCACATATATATATATATATATATCTATGATAAGAAATAAATTATTATATACTTATACCGACTTGGAGAAAAATTATTCTCAGTACTTTAAGAATATCATGTAGAAATACATACGTCTCATAGCACCGAAGTGCAGGGCTATTATTGGCTTCGTGTATATTAAAGGATTCATTATAGGTTATTGGTTTCGTCCTTTTTGAATACTTTTGTATAGCCGTCTTTCTTGAACACACCACAAGGCACAGCCATCACACATTTTACCACAGCATTTTATGGCACTGACCTAACCCTGAAGTTAGTCAACAACGTGTATCAACGGATTGCAAGGTGACCAACTGTCTTTATACTACAATCTTCCTTTTTGAAACTGCTGTTTTTGTGTATTTCAAAAGACGTTCTTTCGTTTTCTTTTAATTCTTGTAAAATTTATTTAAGAACAAATAAATTCTCTTCTTATGGCTTTAGGCTACGTTACGTAAGTGATTTGAAGAAATTACAAGAGATTTGAAAAGATTTCAAACGATTTTAAAGGACTTGCAATATATATTTGCATTCTAAAATTCCCGCTGTATTTTGTCACGCTTGATTTATATTTTCTTCGAACCAATAGCCGCGAGTGGTACCAGCATCACGGTACAGCTTCATTCACACTCATTGTTTTCATGTTTTGTAGGCAGATCTGTTATTATAGGCTGGGCTGGTTACAATAAGAAAAGAAGACAATAACATACGTCATGAACTGTTTTTGTTTATAAATAATACATTTTTTATTCATCCAAACGATGTCACGCTGATATTTTGCCTCGTTTGATCTCAAAAAAATGCATGAAATCGATCGTTTCCATAAATATTAACAACTAATGTTGAATCTCCAAATTATGAGATCACACTAAACCAGCAAAAACACTAAATAAATAACCACTGTTGCATCAAATCGTGCAACAAAGAACAAAGGGATGCGATATTGTTAAAAAATTAGGTGGTCATGAACGCTTAATTAGCCTCCGAATATTATTTTCTCACAAGTAAACAAAAAAAATTCCACAGATTATTCAAGCCGAGTTAAGAAAAATTCTCTATCGGTCAAATTCATCCACATTAGGAAAAAAACGAGTTACACCATCTCACAAATACACAAGCAAGAGCGAATAGCGATTGGCATGCGATTTGAAAGCCTGTCTATGACGTAGCATGACGCAGCTTCAAGAAAGTGATGTTTATTTTCAAGTTTCCTGATTGTGTTGGTTCGCAAGAAAGCGGGTGAGTTACAACTTGTTCCAATTTGGATCAATTTGGATCTTGCATTGCGATTCCAAACCTCCTCGCAGCGTTATTGAGAATGTCGTGGTAAATTACAGGAGGAAAAAGGGAAAAGGGAAAACTATTGCTATTGTTGCGCGTGCGACAAAATTCTGAATTCTCCTGACGTGAGGTGGCACTCGAATCTCCGGACTCCGTCTCCGATTGGCCGAAACGGGGCTCAGTGTTGTTCATGTGACTGGGAGATTCTAGGTATTTTTCTCGCGAACTCGTTACAATAACAACAACAATATTTAACAACCAGTGGCTTCAGTGTTTTCAAATATTTCGGAGAGAATTAATTATCGAGCATTTGTCTTAAGTGCCAAGAAAAGTGCTAGATAAGTGAAAGAGTGATGTTGTCAGTGGTAGCCCTGTCAGGTTCAGCAGTGTATTTTGCTAACGAAAGTCATGGTCATCAGGAACACGAGTCGTGATGTCGTGAAACGGGCCATGTAACTCGATTCTGAAAGCTATCTGACCTGAAACTACAACTACAAAACCTCCGGACAAGTCAATACTCTTTCTTTGTCCAGAATCCCTCAGCATAAAAAAATAACGAGTTCCTCTTTTCTTTGTATTCAACTTTTTAGGCATAAGCTGATTTTCGGTGGTAATAGGCCATTTTTGTTTAACTATAAACTAGTTTGCATTGTCATCGAGTGGTCGTTGTCCTCCCACGCGAACGTTGCTTGGCACACGCGTATCCGAGTGCTGTGCATGCGTTTCCTGCTTTTCATTTTCAAGTGGTTATCAATATTGTGTGTCCGTAGTAGCAGCACACGCCATCGGGTCGCAGATGGACCCTCCCTACCATCGTCCAGTTGCTTTGTTTACGTTTAGAGTCGCCTGCGAACAGCGCTTGCTGCATGCACGAATATGTCATAACAACAACTATATTATTTAATGAGAGATGTTTTACCCCCTTTACCCCAGTGAAAAAACGAAACCTCTCTTCTGAAAATATATACCCTTTCTCTGCAATTCAACCTTGTTGAAAATCGATCCTCCTGAAAGTGTTCGACCTTCATGGTGACGGAAACGTATAAGACAGTGGTGGGGAAATTCGAGGTAAACAAAGAGACTAGAGACTCCGATGCTTTGAGATTAAAAGGTTAGTACCAAATCTGTAGATTATGTATACATATATATATATATATATAGAGAGAGAGAATTAAATTGGATTAAATTTTCCTTATTTCTCACCAGCTTATTTTTGGAGAATAGTTTTTAAACTGTGAGCAGCTGTTTGTTATTAGCACATGGCACAACGTGCTTGCCAGGAATGGCATATATATATATATATATATATATATATATATATAGCTATAATATAGCCATTTTACTTAAGGGCAGGGCATGTGTTACTTACTTACGTTACTTACCATATGAGCACATTTAGATAACCCAAGTTTTTTCCACAATGTTTATTGTTTCAAAAAAACCCAGGTTATCGAAATGTGCTCATATGGTATCATATGCCCTTAAGGGCATGTGATACTTCGAAAAATTATTGATTTTATTGCATGGTTTTAGTTTTTTTTATTTTTTAAAATATTTTTTTTATTATAACTGAGAAATGTGTTCGCCTATATATATATATATAGAATTTACTTACCAAGTGTCCTTCTACGACTTGATTCGTTCTGAAATATGTTTTAGAACACTAAAAAATAAGGTACACGTATTTTTTTATATGGGCCCAAATTCATATTTGGGGGATGAAATCACCCTTCAAAGTTTTCGAATAATTACTTAAAAAAATATTACTTTATAATATATATTATTCTTTTTTATTAGATTGCAGTAAAATATTTATTTTCTAACCATCACCCCCTTAGACAGGTGGTTAACTACCCCCCTGTGGCTAACATACAAAAATTCCTGATTTTCATCCAAGTAAAATTTTATTTTTGAATGATTAATGAACTGATATAACAAAAATACAAGACGATATATCTTTTTACACTCCATTTTAGATTAAAAAGGGTAAACTACCCTTAATTAAAATTTTTATTTCCTTAAACATTTGTAAGAGTTGCCCGTCTAATGGTCGTAGTGGAAATTATCTTCAGGACAGAAAATGTGATAACAGAAAATATTGCAGTCTACCTGCATGAGGCACCTCCATCCTAATTCAAAGAGGGTAAACCACCCTCAAACCATGTTTCCCATTCATATTATAGGAAATAAATAAAATATACTGTCCAATTTCGTATACCATAATAATTTATTTGCAACACTTAAAATTCGTCATGAATGTGAAATATGGTTTGAGGGTGGTTTACCCTCTTTGAATTAGAATGGGGGTGCCTCATGCAGGTAGACTGCGATATTTTCTATTATGACAATGTTTCCTGTCCTGAAGATAATTTCCACTACAGGTGATGGTTGGAAAATAAATATTTTACTCAATCTACTAACATAATTTCAGTCTAAGCAATGTTTACACTGCCTTATAAATGATTAATTTAACTGAAAATTATATTTCTCAAGTAATTATTCGAAAACATTGAAGGGTGATTTCATCCCCCAAATATGAATTTGGGCCCGTATAAAAAAATACGTGTACCTTATTTTTTAGTGCTCTAAAACATATACTTCAGAACGAATAAAATCGGAAGCGGGCACTTCAGTAACCTTCCTTATATTAATAACATTCACTCTAAGAATTAAAAATAATTGAAAAATAAGACTTTTTGATATTTAAAGAAGTTTGAAAATTAAACGACTCCTAAATTGTTCTTTTTCAATCTGAGTTTTATCTGGTTTCATACTTTATATGTAACCTTAAACGTGTTCTCAGACAAAGCAGAAAAAGAACCGAATAAAGATATACTTATGTATAAGGAAGAAAATAGAGATACGTGCCGAAAACAATGAAAAATCCAAGAAATTTATAAATTTTGATTTAAATTTTTCATTATAATACATAGGAATAAATATGTTTTTACTTGTTTGAATTACATATTTTCTATAGGTATCCTTAGCAAATATTGAAGCTGGTATTATTTTATTGATCGAATTCTTTGTCTGCTTCAAGAAAGGGGCCACATAACTTTTAAATAGTGTGAAGTATGGTATAGTGTCGGACTTTATATAGTCTTTTCTCCTTGAATTAGACTTAATAAATTTAATGTTTTTGTATGTTGAGTTCAAAAGTTATGTCTACAAAATTAAATAATTTAAATGTTAATGCTCTCAAGATTTGACAGATTCAAAATGAAGCATTTAACACTTTCAAATTCAATAATTATTTAATTTAAAACGCTTTCAATTTAATACTCGACCATAGAAAACAACATCTGATGAAAATTAAAGAAAATTCAGTGTTTATTCGTATAAATACTCAATCATTCCTCCTCTTTTAGGTTTTTGAACAACACGAGTTTTGTGATCCCTTGGTCAAATGGGGGACTCTACATACCCTGAATTTTTTCTGGAGATGGGAAGCAACGCGATGGACAGTATAGTGAAGCAAGAACCTCAAACGGAGATGGGAACGTCAGCGTCCGTCCCCATCCCTGGTGGACATCGAGGTGTAAGAGGTGTTTATGATCAATTTTCACCTTCACCTCTGGCGATATCTTCGGTGTGGGGTGCAAGACCAGACCAAATAGACTCACCTTTTAAGATGGATCCGCTTCAATTAGACACATCGTTTAAAATGGACGATGACGATATCTTCCAAGTAGACAAAGCAGATCTCATACAGGGTCCAACGCTCGCCGAACTTAATGCCAATGATGATACACTTCTGGGAGATTTGAATTTTGACGATCTTCTCTTGCCAGAAGAAAGAATTCAGTTCAGGATAGGAATCGACAATGTGCCATCTACCAGTTCCTTATACAGCAGCAGTGGTGTTGGCTTCGCTCCTAGCAGTTTCCCTCAATCAGCTCAGTCGTTTCGTAGTTGTCCACCTTATGTTAATACTTCGGGCTTCAATCTCAATGGTGGAATGGGTCTTATAGATAGTCTGGAAACTGTCAGTCCTCCTCCATTTCCAAGTCCTGGAACCAGTAATCTTGCAGGTGCGTAAAAATACCAGAATAAATACCAGTCTCTGGCTTTAATTAAAATTGGTTTAGCAATAAAAAATTATATGATTTTTTTAAAATAAATCTTTTGTCCATCCATTCAGAAAGTTCCACGGCCAGTTCTTCAACTTCTCCACATGGGACAATTAGACCCATAGTACAGTCTACTCTTCATGAACTGTTGATGAAAAAGGGCGACAATCCTCCAAGCAGTCCGATGTATAGTCAAATGGATTCTGTCGCTGGATCGTCTAGTAAAAGCAAAGTTTCGAGACTTTCAATGTCAGCACCAACACAGTCCATGGGTTTGGAACAAATCTGGGCTCGCAGGGAGCCCAGACCTCATTTGTTGAGCACAGGAAGTACAGCAGGCTTAAGTTTAACTGAAGCTGGTTCGACAAGCAGTTTGAGTACAGGAGGTGCTCTAAGTCCTGATCCGCTAGGACATCTCGATCCTCTGAGCCATGATGAAGGATATGAAGATAGTGATGATGACAGCGATCATTACGACGATTATAGCAGTGACAATGGTAATTAGATATACTCTTAATGTGAAATCGTCATTCTTCACAGTCAGTCATATTGAAAAGACCAATTTAAAAAAATTTTAAAGTTCAATTCTATAGTTTATCGTTAGAAAATACATCTTTCTCCCTCACGTTTATTATAAGAATAATCAATATTTTTTCAGGCACAGGTGGCAGTGATGGTGAGGATCAAGGTAGTATAGGTAGAGGTGGTGGAGGCAGCGAGGCGGCAAGAGAAGCTGCCAGGCAAAAAAAGGAAAGATATTTCTGGCAGTACAATGTCCAAGCTAAAGGACCAAAGGGACAACGATTAGTCGCTAGAGCACGTTTGGAAGATCCTCATGTTCTAAACGAAGCCACAGATCCTGTGTTTAGTCCACATTGTGCACTCAGAGGTATCAAACACAGCGGAAAAGCAAGAAAAGGTGACGGAAACGATCTTACACCAAATCCACGAAAATTATACAGCATTGGCCGAGAGTTAGACAAACTTTCTCGCGTTATCAACGACATGACTCCTGTTTCTGAATTGCCATTTACTGCACGGCCTAAAACGAGGAAAGAGAAAAATAAATTGGCATCACGTGCCTGTCGACTGAAGAAAAAAGCTCAACATGAAGCGAATAAAATTAAACTTCACGGCTTGGAACAAGAACACAGTTTAGTGAACGATTTTTAATACTTCTAACTACCTACATTTCAAATACCTTTTTTCGGAATCTTCATATGGGAACTTTTTATTCCAGGGCGGCTTATTCTCGGAATATCTCAAATAAAACAAACCCTGGCCGCGAAGCTGACTGAGTCAAATCCAGAAGTTCAGGAAGAGCTGACCCGTCAAATGGACAAGTACTGTAAATTGGCTACAAGTAAGTAAGGATGTTTTGTAGAAAAAGAATTAGTAATAGAATCTATTGTGTGTATGGCGTCTTTCGCTGTTTGTTTCAGTAGTACGGATAGCGAATCATTCTACAGATTTTGTGAACAAAGTGCTGGATAAAGTCAGATCTGGAGTACCTGATGGAGGAATCGATGAGTTTTAGTATATCTTTTTCGACTTAGTGCTAACAAATGTAGTCATGAAGGGCTGGCCATGCGTTTATACTGCTAATGCAGTCGTATTTTTAAGATAATCGCAGGTTGCATAAAGTTACTGTTCCCGGTAAGCCTTAATTATCTTCAACCTCAAAGTTTCTTTCTGTGATGGAATATATTACATGGAGAGTAAATTAATTAGCACCATCAACAAGTACAACAACTTAATTCTTTTTGTGAAAAAATATTAAAATTTTTAATACGAGGAGTAAATATGATTCTTATGCAACATTGCGATATTTTCTATATATATATACATAAGAATCGTATTTACTGCATATATAAGTTTAATTAATCATAAGTTTTAAACTACAATATAACAGATTTTTACTTTAGTTTAAATCTCTCAAATCGCACATAATTTGAAAAATGAAAATTTGATAAATTTACGAAAGACATATAAAAAATGTTTAAGGGTATGTGATACTTTACCATAAAACCAATTTAGTTTCACCAACTATACGTTCGTATTAACAAATATTTTTTGCTAAAAGTAGGCCATTATCCTCCGTTTCATGCGCGCGGTGGTAAATGGCCTAGTTTTAGCCGAAAATATTTATTATAGTGGATGTAATTTGTCGAAACTAAATTTGCTCTTATAATAATCACCACATACTCTTAATTGATTTGACACTTTTTTACTTTAAGATATTAGAAGATAAATATATATTATTATTATGAAGTTGGATTATTAAAATCCGTTCTATACTCTATAATTTAGGTAAAATGGCAAAATAACCACTTTAAGTAGAATTTAAAGTATCAAATTTTAAAAAATTGTTTTTATGATTTGCTTAAGATTCTGGCCAATACTTTAGGGTTGAATTTGGTTAAAGTTCACCGTGTGTTAATTTATTAACTAACGTTACCCAATTCATAGAATATAAAGATTTAGTTGTAAATGCGCCCATGCTTGGAAGTAGCAGTCATTATTTTTTTTCTTCTTAATTGTGTCTAGAAATCTGTAAGTTTCTTTTAGTTCATTTATATCAGATAATTTTTTCGTGTGAGCAGACATCAAAACTTAAAGAGCTTGTTTGAAATAGAAGTGTGGTTTAAATTAGCTTATAATTTCCTTAAAAAGTATGAATAAAACATTTTTTCTTGTGTCACGATAATCGTGACTTTTTTACTTTGATAATATTAAAACTTTACACATCAATTGATTTTTACGAAAATTTGTTTTTCTCTGTAAAAAAGACGTCTGCCTTTCAAGTATGGAGTAGTGGCTGACTTGGTCTACCTCAGATGAAACGCTATACCTGTGTAAAGAAAACGTTTGAACGAGAAATTTAATATAAATTTATAATATTACTATATAGAAATATATACACATAAGAAATATATATTTTAGTGTAACATATTGGAGAATATAGCTCTGGTAGCAATTCTCATTTAGAGTTTACGTATGTCGCGTTTTAAATATATTTTATTAATATATTCCATACGTATGTCTACGATAACAATATTTTTCATGCTCACAATAGTGCAGCTCGCGTCAATTGAAATTGCCTATGAATTATTGGAATCAAGGTAGAATTTAAGGATCATCATCTTTTGTAGCGTAAATGATACTGCACAGGCGAGCCTCTTAAGTTAAGGAAAATTTTCTTTTAGGAAGAGAATTTTTTTATTAGTCAACCCTCGTGTAATTACTAATTGACTAACCTTTTTTATTTCATTGCATAAGATTGTCTTACAAAGACAAAAATAACATAATATTTGCGTTATAACTTATTTTTATTCTTGTTTTGTTTGCTAGAAGTTATTGTCATTCATCAAATGAATGTTATAAGTTATACGTATATAAAGAGACAATGTTTAATTGTATGATATTCCTGAATTGTAATCAAGATTATCGATCGTAATTTAGAATTTTGAGAATCCATTCTGTTTTACTATGATCAGCTATGATATTAAAATCTGTTTTTGACGATAGTCTGTTCAGCTTCAGGTGATCAAAATCAATACCTGAGCAGTATCTTTTACAGTGATACTAAAAACCGGTATTGTGAAAATGTCAGTAGAGTTTAATATTATCCAACCAAACATTTTTCAATTTATAAGATATAACCCTTAACAACTATATGATATAGTACGTGAAAGAAAAGGAAAGGGAGTGAATATTGAAAAATTCTTTATCTTTTTTGTAAGAAAAATATTTCAATGATATAAGTAGTTGACTAGTTTGTTTGGAAGTTTTATTTTTTTAATGATTATATTTTACACTGAGAGTGAGAATCAATGCAGGATTTCGAGCCAAAGCTTTTGTTGAAAGGTAAAAGAAAATTATACATTTTTTCTTTTTTATTCACATTGTATTCGTAACGCCTGTTCTATACTATACGCGTATGACATTTTGTAACTTATGTACATGACTATTATAATAAAATTGTTTTCATGTTGAAAATTACATTAGGCAAACGCTATTTTCAATTACACGGACTTCTACAAAATGTTGTCTTTGTTTTCGTAGGCTGAAAAAAACGGTGCTACGTATTCAATTTTGTCAATCAATAGCAGCAAAAAGTGAATGCGACATTGGTTTTGTGCAAAGTAATTTTATCTATAAGAATATTTCACGGCGAACTTTAATGAACTTGATTGGAAAAATCGTTGTCAGTATAGTTCTTTTAAGAATATATTTTTATGGTAGACTAGCATTTTAAGCAAAAAAAAATTGAGTCCTCTTTCTAATTTTTAATTTCTGAAAAAAGGGCTGAATCAATGTTTTTTATTATTTGCTTAAAATATTAAACTAATGTAAGAAAAATGTATTCTGAAACGAAACAACTTTGTCTCATTCAAAATTATTTACAATGTGAAATATATTTGTGTTTTATCCTGACCTTGCTTATAATGCATTATTATCTTTTCCTTAATACTCTTTAACATTCTAAAGGAAAAAAACGTAAAAATTAAGAAAACCTTGCATATTAATTACAAAAATACTATTTTGATCTTGCACTTCGAAAAAATGAATATAAAAATTATTAAATGTAGATAATAAAATTTAGTGAGGAGGTACAAGAAAAAAGAAAGCAAGCTAATAAGACTTTATTTTATAAAAAACACTATACATTAATAAGCGAAAAAAATGTTTGAAAAATTTCTCTTTCTGTCCGTTCTTTTTTCTTGTAACTAAAAACACTTTTTTTTATTTGATAAAAAAAAAAACTTTTTGACCATCTCGTTTCACAAAATTATTTTTATTTAATAAAATAAAATTTATTAATTTTTTCATTGAAATAATTCATGTTCATTTGTTAGATAATGATTTCTGAAACCTGAGAAACTTTTATTACAATGTAATTTAGTTGTAAATGTCAAGAACTTAATTAATATTCATTTTTCTTGTGCTATTTTCATAGTGGATATCCTTTCCAAGTATGTAAAGACTAAAACGTCATTATTTTAAAATACAGATGTTTAAACTCATGATTTCAAGAAGAAATTATTGCATTAACTTGTCGAAAATTTGGCATAATTTACAAATTAAAAATTAATTTTTAGAAAAGATAAACATTGTTTTCCTCAGTTGCTGAATAAATATTTACATTTGTCAACTTATTATAACAGATTTTAGTAAATAATCTACCACATAATAAATAATTCAAGGTGAACCTAATAAAATCTAAATTAATCACGGATAAAAAAATGCATAAAATTAGGTTTACTGACGACATTGCGTTTACGACGACTAGATAAACTTTGCAAAATCTTACAAAAAGTGTTCAGTTAAATCCAAAAATTTATCCGTAATTTGTATCACATCTTTTCCGTTATTGGCAATGTTATTTAGTATTTTTCAATTATATTAAGAATAGTAATAAATTATTCTACTGCATATTTTTAAAAAAATCACTTTTAGCTTAGTTATGTACAAAATCATCTATATTTACAGCTTAAAGTAACAACTCGATGTGTTATTCACAAAACACAGCAAGTCGGTGAAAATGTGTACAAAATTGCTATATTTTGGAAAAGTAACTTTGAGTATTCGTTGGTTGAATACTTTACTTTTTGAACTGAGACGTAAAACGGATTTTGCTCATACTCGGAGTAACGAAGATATTAGTTTTTAGTTTATTACTTTGGAAACAAAAACTTAAGGTGATATTTTACAAGCAGTTTACCAAGAGGTGCTTTATGCCTAATACAGATCTGTTATTTTAACCGATCAATTTTTTTCTAAAAGCTATGATTCTATTAATTTAAAAAATAAATCAGTTTTACGTCTCACCAACTACCTCTTCAACATCTAGTGCAAAGAAATACCCTGAATCCAGGAACTGAGATCACTTGTGTCCTCGCAGCAAATGCTAAGTGGTTGTTTTTCGTTCTTTTTTCTAGATTCAAGGCATATCTGAGCAGCAGTTCTGCCAGTGAGATAGGCACCGTGAACTGTGCTGTAGAAAGAAGAATGAGTGTGTTCGCCTGCAAATGCTACTTTTACTTTGGATTTATTCGGATCGAGCAAAGGTTCAGCAAGAGACTCAATGTCCGCTTGACTTGCCCCAATGGCCATAGAAGTATAGGAACCCCGTGTAAAAGGTTGCGAGTGCCAACTCGTTCTTGTACATCCCTTCGGAACCGGGACAAACGGGTCGTTCAGAAAACGCCTCAAAATTGATGTACAAACTTCTGAGACTTCAGTTGTGCTAAGCGTTTCCATGTATTCGGCAGCTTTACCTGATATCCAGCCTAGAAGAAGAGTCTCGGAAATTTTAGTAAATGAATATATTTTTCGAAACCAGCTTTTACTGAGATCCTGTTTTTCCTCTTCCGAGAGACTCCTGTCATCCCAGAGAAGCATCACCTCTGAAACTGCTGGATTGAGAAAAGGTCTCTGGTATTCAAGAAATATTTTGTTTACTGTACCGAACATTAATCTGTCTATTGCTTTCATTTTGTGACTTGGTAACGGCGGGTCAAATATTTCTTGAGCTTTTTCTTTGAGAACGCCTAAAGGTAGTGTGCATATTAACTGCTCTGCTGTTATCTTTTTTCCATTATTACATTCAACTTCGATTAGATCGGACCAGTTTTGGTCTTCCGTTCCACTTATCTCGGATTTTCGCCACCTGCAAAAAATATTTCAGACTGTATTTAGCTGAATATGCAAAACGAGGGAGGAAATATTATTTTTAGAATTTAAACACAAAATCTTACCTAATTTTAGTAACTTCATGCCGTGAAAGAATTCGATCTCTTGGAATATGTTTCGCAACGGGTGCCAGAATAGAACTATAACCACCTGGAAGACTAATGTTACCCCCTTGTAGTTCGGCATATGAGCCCATTTCCAAAAGATCAACTTCTTCCATACTATCACAGCCAGTAATACAGGTTTCTCGTTTGAGCAAGCAATCGAATAATAATTGTCTAACTTTTCGGTTTTCCGGTGGTAGTGATGATAAGTAGAGATCAGCCTCTAGAGCAACATGTGCACCTACACTATTAATTCCTTCTGGTGGGCAGTAGGAACTTAAAAAGTACTCCTCGCAACGTCGCAAAAAACAAACGTAAGCTTCATAAATTTCTTCTAATACAGGAAATGGCAGTTGCTTGCCATCTTCCATTGCTGCTACAACTTTATGAGGTTTTGGGATACTTATTATGTCTATAAGTCCATTCGCCATTGCTAATTCGAATATTGGATTTCCTAAGACTCCATGGATCCAATTGGCTCCTAATTCAACCTTCTCGTTTCCTATAAAGGTAATTTAATTTTTTTTTAGTTTTGAATACCTAACAATAATTATGAAGAAAGAAATCAAGCCTTAGAAAATCGTCAAATTTAGTGCTAACTGCGATTATCTTTACTGTTTATAATAGAGCAAATGGTTTTCTTACTGTACGCTTTAAATTTCATTTTAGATCAGTGTCTATATATAGAACTTTTGGCTATATTACATAATTTTGTATGAACATACATTTGTCATTATTATTTCTAATTCCTAATAGAACATAGGTTTATAATTGTCACTAATGATTAGCATACAATGGGACAAATAATTTTTTAAATATATATGTAAATATATATATATAAACCACTTTGATCATGAAAGTGTATTTGAAAGTAACTTCAAAAAATTTCAAGTCACTGTATAAGAATCATAAGAAGACTCAAGAAGTAATTACTTTTTGCAATTATTTGATAATTAAGAGAGAGAGAAAGAGAGAGAGAGAGCAGAATATTGATGATTATAATATAAAATTCCTAAACACAGCGAAAACTACGTGATAAATAAAAAGACAACAAGTATGCTGAAGATATAACAGAGATTAAATTGTCATATAACATGTTGCAAAAATAATGAAACTGGCCTTTTTTTGGAAAACCATTTTTTACTCTAGACAAGAATTTATTATGTATGTATAGTATATCAGAGATGAAAAATTTAGTACAATCAAATTTATATATTATCGACAGAGTTACCAATTTGTGTGGAAATGATTCGTCCACCAATGCGTCCTCTTGCCTCAAGTATTAGAAAATCTGGTTCAGAGTTTTTTAACAAATGGTTGGAAGCTGACAAACCTGCCATTCCAGCCCCGATAATTAAAACTTTACATGTATTTCGATCATGAATATCGTGGACGTCTGTGGATGCCGCCATGTTTACTCTGGTTGTCAAATCATGTCAAATGTCAAAC
>JAUESI010000007.1:1846394-1859198 GCA_032275145.1 Synergus laeviventris | reverse complement strand
GTCAAACTAGGTTGAGTGGGAGAAATTCAAGATGTCGGCCAATGATTTGCTCGGTCGGTAATTTGTGACGACACCATATACAACTGTTTTCACATGCATATGCATTCACACAATTCAACCATTTTTTTCAAGCAAGCAGTGATCAAAAATGTCAAAAATACAACTTGTGTAATATAAATTTTATTGTATTTAAATTAATTTATTTGTGATAAACAGTGAGATTATGTGGAGTCTATAAAGACTGTTAAGAGAAATAGGATTTAAATTTTTTACCGTTGAATATGCTTTAAAAACTTAACCTCTCGGAGAATCATCGATGTTTATATTTTTTAAATTAAAATTGCAGTTTACAAAATAAAATAAAATAAAGCGATCATATTCGTTTTATTCAGTGGCTTTTGGTATTCATTCGAAGTTTTCAGTGTTTGCAATTAAGTTCGTTTTCGAGAATTAATAAATCATGAAGGAGGTCTTAAATACACATCCTTCTTCGGGATTTAGTAATCATTTTGCAAACAATAACGGAGACACTAGTGGTGCGAGTTCTCATAATGTTACAAATGGAGAAAATACGAGAAGATATGCTGTTTTAAGTACAGACTGGATATCGGCAATTGGAGAAGAAGTAGGAGTGCATCCCCTTCCTGATCCTCTTCTTCGGAGGCTGGCAGAAGATGCTTCCTATCGTTTACGAGAAGTTTTACATGTAAATATTTTATACAGAATAGAATTTTTGCTTTGAATCGCAATATTTTTATTCATTTTAGTATTATATATTCTATATAAATATATCTATAAATTACAGAAATGTGTAACAAGACTGAGGCATAGTAAACGAAGGCGATTAACAGCAAACGACGTAAATTCAGTGCTAACTGATTTATGTGATGCTGATCCAGTTTTCGGAGTACCAGAACAAATGCCAGAATATCATAAAGAAGCTGCAGTGTTTATTCCTCACGAGCGATTTAAAGATTTGCTGCCACAAGTAAATAGTCCTCCAAAACTCAGTCAACTTACTCCTCCTTTTCTGCAAGGTGTATATACTTTAAAGAATCTAAAAAGTTGTTAGTATGAATAAAATTTTTTTTAAATATTAAAATTTATTCTGACTTTTTAGAATTAGAAATCACTGATGCTCGACTGAAAGAAGCTCGTGATAATTACGCAAAGCGAGTATTAAAAACAATTTACAATGGCTCTCAAAAAACATTTCAGGTGAGATAGGAAAATTAAACATGAAATTAAATTAGTCATGTAATAAATTAATGTATATTCGTAAATTGAATAATTCTTGAATAATACCGTTTCAGGTTCTCTTAAATGATTGTGCTACTAATCCTAGTTTGGGAGGTTTGGGAGTTATTGATAGATTGATGTCGATAGCAAGAGCAATGGTGATTACGAATAGTACTCATTATACACGTTTGTCGACGCGTACTTGTCAACTCATTATTGCAGTCGCGAGTAACAGTGAAGCCGTTTATCCTTACCATTTAATTTCGGTAATAGTTACACATTCTTTCCTAAATATTCTTTTCATTCTATCTCAGCAAATTTTTAATTGAAGTTGAGTATTGTTTCTAAATCTAAATAGACGATTATAATTATTTCAGGTCGATAAGTTAACTGAATTGTTAATTGATCTACCTGAAGGTTACATACACGCGAACATGGAAGTATTATTCAAAGACTGTGCTCTTAAATTGATGCTTCGCTGGCCATCTGCAGCAGACAAGTTAGTGCTTTTATTCAAAGCACATTTTATTATATAACAACAATTATGGATTTATATAATTATTTTAATAATACAATGTTGTTTTAGATTCATTTCAGTGTTAGAGAAAATTCTTCTCCAGGAAGTGAAGGATAGTTTCGAATCCAGAAAGAAGAGACTTATGGCAATGGAGTTAATCGCAGGCGTTCAACCTTTATTATTCTTCCAGCAAGAAAGTAATTCTCCACTTTCTTTAGAAAAAGTTCTTCAATTCGCCTTACCTAGTTCGGTCTTATGGTTACGAATCGCAGTAAGTACAGACAAAATTTCTTTGTATAGTTCCATTTCTCACGATAATTTCGATGTAATAAATCCAAATATTAATTTTAGGCTGCAGTTTGTGCTTTTATAAAAACGGGTAAACAACCCTTAAACTATGCTGTGATTTCCGACCATTTTGGCGATTCGATTTTACCCTACCTCTTAGCCAGAGATGAAAAGCCTCGAGAACATAAAGAAGAAACGGATGTTCCAGCTAGTGTAAAAAGTAAAATTAATTATGCTACAATTAATCCTACTAGAGACAACAGACCTTATGCGGACAGTCACACAGTTTTTCCTAATTCGATACTCCAGGGCAGACAGGAAATAAGGTGAGATGTTGTTTACAAAGTAATTATTAGGATTTTATTTATTCATTTTTACTAAAAACACGAAATATAAATTTACAAATTCTTTACATAAAAATATATGCAATATCCTGTTATTTAGATTTGCGTTTGCTGGCGGACGTCCCGTACCTCCGGATAATCTGAGACGACAAAATTTACGTGCAGACTATGAGTATTTAAGAAGTGAAGTGCCTGCCACTGTTGCACTCGTGGCTTCCCGTAGACTGCTTATATTTAAGAACAAACGAAAAAACTTTGCGGATGCCTACAATTTAAGAAACTTTAACTTTTGAGTTGAAAAAGTCTTAAAATTTGATCATCTTCGGTGAGTGATTTTTTAAAAGTGTATGGTAATAAAACAGAACCTACATTTAACTTATAGCAGTTAAACTTAAAAGTATTTATAAAAGTTTCAGTTTTTTTAAATTTTAAATTTGTAAAATTTATCTTTATAAGTTGCTTTAGCTAGAGTTATTACTTAATTAAAATATAAGAAAGGTTTTTTTCTCTTTCTAGACTTTTTTCTTCTTTACAATTCTTTTACGTTTTGAACAAATTTTTTTCAGACATATTACGCTTCTTCGAATTAAAGGCAGTCCCCAAGACCCCGCGGTAATTCTGATCTCGGCAGTCGATGAGAATTGGACAGACAAGTAAGTCGAGTGTGAAACCTGACCGGTACCTGTTAAGCATGAATCGACAATATTTAAATGTTTACCAAGGAAATATGTCGCGAACAGCAAGGACTTCCGAGAATTGTACGCTTAATGAATGTTTTATAACAAATAGTATAAAAATATATGTCGCGTTAATAAGATCAAAATAAGTAAATATTATTTAGTAATCTAATGATAGGTAGATCAATCCTTGAACTATACTCTTACCTCAGCCAGCCGTTGTCGACTGAGTATCCTGTCTTTGTAAAAAAACGTGTAATTTCCAAAAGAAATAGTACAGGCATTTCCATTTTTATTAGGTTGAATATGTAGAGAATTTTTTATTCGTAATAATTGCTGTGTCTTACGTTCACTCATCTCTTTTGTACCTGTTGAAATTATTAACTTGTTTTAACATAAATATCTTACACAAATTAAAATTTTTTATTTTTACCTTGTATAACTCTTAGAATTTCTTCTTCGTCGTTTGTCGCTGAGACGCTGTTTTCCCATTGTGATACGAAAATCGTTTTGAACTGTCGAATTTGTGGACAGAAATGAGAGTTTCTTTTCAGATCGCGATAAAATTTCGAATAATTATCATCGGAAAATTTATATTCGACTGAAATCTGAGACTCTGTGTTTTTTTCTAGTTTGATTTCGAAATCTTGTGAGTTGGAGTTGCTTGAATCAGGAAATGAATAATGAGTTTCAATTCTGGAAGAATCTTTATTGTCTATTGACATGAATGTTTCATATTCGTGATCTGCAAGATTTAATCGATATTTTTCATCTTCAGAAAGTGATTTTTCAATTTTGCAATCAACGAACGAAATTTTTTTTGTATTTAATCGCAATGTCTTTTGGAGCCCTGTAAAAAAAGGAAAAGAGTTCATTCTGAGTTTTCATAAAAGTATTAAAATATTTGAAATGAAATGCGATTTACTTACGATAATTTTGCCAAAACTTTTGTATCTTCCTTGCACATTTATTAAGAAAATCTTTTCTCAGGCTTTCCAACTTAAAGAAAAGTGATTCTTCGAGAAAAATTAAACGCTTCCCAAAGTGAATCAATAAAGCATCAATTTTCTCACCTGTGATATCTTTAAGAATAGATTTACATCGCTCATGATTGTCTTTGATATTTGCTAAATAGGTAAAAAGTGAATTCTGTAAACTAATTTTAACACAGGAAACATTATTTAATCATTTAAAGTTTTGTAACCAACCGAAATTTTTTCTGGAATAACGATTATAAAATTCAGTGTAGCTGATTCGAATTGGAAATTTACATCTAGCGAGAGGCAAAGCATCAAGGACTCCAGTACATGCTAATTGTTCTTTAAATTCACTCTTTTCCCAGTGGCCTTCAATACGTCTAAAACATAATAAATATTTTACTTCAGATCAAATAAGAACCCGAAAGTACAAAAACATACATTTGAAGTAAAATATAGTTTCTACCTCGGTCTAATACATTTTATATAATGGATATCACACTTGTTTAGGTCTCTGAGAAGCGCGTCTAAGCTCAACTTCACTTTTGCTAGAGTTGTTCCTTTCCTGGCATAAATGTTATTGCCTTGATACGAAACTTGATCATCGCTTGTTTCCAATAAAGACCGGAGAAGTTTGTTTGAAGACATAGTAAAAGCAGCGGCCAGTTCATAGGGCACCTAAAAAGTAATAAAATATTCTAGTAAACTTGACATTATTAGGACATGTAAATACAAAATTTCATTATTCTTTCTTTGCTGAAATTTAGAAAATTTTTAAACTAAAAAATGCGCAGTTTTGAATGGTTCAATTATTAATTTTTAAGGCCTCAAATTTAAAATTGTGCTAAAAATATCACAGGAACTAGAATGAGGCAGTGGTCAAGTTAAAAAGTAATCTCACCTTGTCGCTATTTTTCGATAACAAATCTTGCAAAGAATATTCTACTGTTCTGGCATAATGCTTGATAACAAATGCTTCGTCCTTTTGAGAATGCTTTAGAAAATTAGAATTTGCTGAGACTAAAAACCGATCCTTCAGTTGAAGAAGATTACATTGGACTGGACACTGACTGGCCTAATAAATAATTTTCGTAAAAAAAATTGACCGATAAATAGTGACATATTCTTAATAAAAAAAACCTACATCATTTAAGACTGTAAACAACTTATTCTCGATAACGTCAAGTCGATCTCTATAAATGTTTATAGCGTTCGGAGTCTGTAAATCACTCAAGCCTTCTTCCCACAAATCACGTTGTCCTGATTCCAAATATTTTTGCATGAAATATAATTGTAGCCTCTCATTTACATAATTTATAGAAAATTCTTCTATTCCATTCGTCGGGAAAGACTCAAAGCCAAAAACATCCATTATTCCTAGTAAAGGGTTTAAGTTATATAATTTAAATCACAATATCAAATTTTAATCAAAATGTGCAAGCAAAAAATCTCGTATTATTATATTACCCAGCCAACTACGATGCTCCACTTCATCGGACAAGGTTTTATTAATACGATATATCAACCAATGGAATAAATTGTCATATATGTGTCGAATAATGCTAGACAATCGACTATGACAAATTTCTACAGAGCCCAAATTACGGCGACAAGTTGAATGTTTTCGCCATTGACTTTTAGGGCAAATCAAAGACGTTGTGAGCAATTCACAAAGATCTTCTTCTGATAATGCAGTGAGTGCACTCGCATTTTTTAAAGCTTTCCTAGACTCTAGGAAATAAGAAAAAAATATATAGTTACTTAATTGATTAATAAAACAATTGAAATTTGTATTCTCTAGATAAGTTAGGAGAATTTTACTAACCAGCAAGATCCGTATCGACAGCAGAACAACCATCACCACTTGCTTGATTGAAACTTATATTTCCCAAATGGATCAAGAGAGCAATCATTTTAAAAATCTCATTCCTTTCATCTTCCAGGAAACCTATAGCCTTCATTGCATTCAAAGTTTCCTGAAAATCTGGCAGAATTTCGTCATTCTCAATGTAGTTGTTTGTACCCAAGAGTTTGTACTTGTCGTCTTTTGATAATCCAAGCTTATCAAGTTCACGCTCCGGAGATCCAAAAAGCAGCTGCAGTTTCAAGCCATTTCAAATTTTTAAATTTCAAACTGTACAATTTATATTTCAAAAAATCAGTTTTTTAAATTCTATAAATAAAAAAATAACCTGGTAAAAAATTGCAAAGTTATCACTACCCCGTGTAACTCTGCTTCGTTCAAGAAGAAATGATTGAATGGAAGCTCCTGAAATAACACCATTTCCATATTCGAATCGAATGAGCTGTCCATGTCTAGAACTTCGAGCATTTCTTGAAGTACTAGCTGTACTGAATGCTGTAATTAAAGGACAAGAGCTGACAATTTTTCCCACGAACTCTTCTACTTTTTCCCCTTGAAGTTGTAGGGCGGATGAACTTTCATTAATTGCAGCAAGGAAATTTATAGCCTGATTTGCATTAAAAGTCTTTCCAGCACCACTATCACCACTTATCAGAATCACCTAATAATGAAAAAAATTATAAATATTGTTAAATGTCTTTTAGTCCCTTACTCAACCTTTACCTCATTTTAAATTATTTTTATTTGAACTTATGAAAAAATTGAAAAATAAAACTTACCTGAGTTGGTTGTCCCAAACCTTGTAAAAGTTTGTAATGTGATCGTGCAGCTACAGCAAATACGTGAGGTTTGATATCTTTCTGAAGAACCTCAGAAGCATTAAAAAAATCTTTGTATTTAGACGAATCATAGAGATCAGTAGAAATATTTTGGTCTGGGTTTAAAGACAGAAGAATTGGTCCAACCCAAGTGTAAGTTAGACCACGTTCTAGTCGATGTAATAAATACTTGTTGACTGAAGAAGAAATTATTTTAATATTATTTTAGAAATAGTTAGGTATTAGAAAGTAATTGCAAAAAAATGAATACGTACTACCATCCTCGTTTTCAAAAATTACACTTAAATCGTTTATTAAATCCCATCCGATAGGTGATGATGAATCCTAAAATATAATGATTAAAACTTCGAAAACTTCGAATTCATTTTTTATAATGCAAGACAGACCTTTGTAATACTTTTTTCCATTTTGCTTTTGATCAAATTTCCATTTTTTAAACTTGAAGCTTCAGCAAAGCAAAATTGAATTTTATATTATATACTGCCTGTTTACCTTCAAGGTTATTTCGGTCCGACGAGTTAACTGATAACGTTCGAGTCACCTTAATTGAAATTTGAGACGAAGTGCGCAGGAATAATATTTCTTTGTTTTTCGATACATACTTGAAATGAAAACAAATGTCAAGGAGTTAAAAATTGAAGTTCTTCTATCTTACACTTAAATTGGATGGATAGGATGGAAATTAGACAAATTTTACGAAGTATATACACAAGTATACTTTATTGAAATATAGATTGCAAAAACTCTGTGAACAGTCTTTAGATTTTTAGGAAATGCATGACACGCACAATAGTGCAAAAGGCAAGCGCAGAATGTTTCAATAATTCAAAAAATTATTAGCAATCTTAGTTTATTGCTGATAATTTTCGCCCATACTCTCGAGGAATTTTTTGCAATCTGCGATGGTTTTTTCCAAGCGTTCCCTGGTGGCCGAAGATTGTCGCTGTTCCAATTTCCTTTTCGACGATTCGATCGTTGCTCGGTAGCCAGGAATATTGCGGAAAATCTTTATGTGCTTATCACCAGCTACAAGCAGATATTCACCAGCTGCTTCGAAAGCGAGACATGTGATTGGTCCTGAAATATAAACAATTCAATTATAATCAACGTTTATTAAATTACCAAAATTTGAACTTCGTTCCATTTTGTTAATTATAGAATAAAAAAAATATTTTTCACCACTAAAAATATCGTCAATAGTTGTGTCGAATGATCCGTTTATGGTGATGTAAAACGATAAAGATGATCCATGAGCAATCGCCAGAACTTCTCCATTAGGTGATAAGGCAAGAGTTGTAGGTGTTGCAGAATCCCAGCGTCCACTGACGAGTAATCGTGGATCTTGACCTTTTTCAAACTCGACTAACATTCAAATTATGAATAGAATCAATAGGATAATATAAATCTCGGACAAGAAAATTGTTTTAATGAGCCAAATCACTTACTCTTCGTGTCGTAAAATCGGTAAGTCTCATCCTTGGAAACAGTGGCCATGTGACTGCTATCGGCATTGAATCCAAAATCGTACACCCCGGATGAATGGCCAGCAAGATTGAAAGCTGTAGAGACCTGCTTGAATTCCCCTGACTTTGTAAATCCTATTTCCCACACTTTTACGTCAGGTGTGAAGCCTAGAAGAGAATTTTTTATTATTAGATTTAAATATTTAAATACTGAATAAAATATTTCATTATATAAAATAACTAAATAAACATTGCCTGAGGCAGCAACAAATCGTCCACAAGGAGAAATTCGAGCTCGGTGAGTTGTTCCAAGATAAGTATCCACATTTGCAAGTATTTGACCCTTCAAGTCCCAAATAACTAGATCATTCACTTTGCTGCAAGTTATAATGTAACGACCCGTACAAGCAATATCCATTCCTACGACATCTTCTAAGTGGTGCTGAAATTTGAAACAATGTTCTCAAGTTCTAATAAAAAAGAATCTTACACTCTTCAACCGGTACGAACATGATTAAATAGTTTCGAACTGAAGAACATTCTTATATAATAATTTTAAAAAATGAATAAAGAATTTAATAAAAACTATTTGTAAAAAAATTTACCTTAGGGAATTCCAAAGTTTTCGTAGCTGAAGCGAGGGTTCCATCAGATTTTTTTGAAATTTTATAAACTTCAATTGTATTTCCCAGAGCTTTATGAATCAAAAACGCTTTTCCATCTGGCGACCAACGAACTAAGGTTGCGTGATCGTATTCGATATTCACTCGTAAGGACCTTTTATCTTTGGAAGAAAGATCTTTCGTACACCAAAGCAACACTGTCCTATCTGAAAGACAAAGGCATTTTTTTTCTTCAATCGTGAGATAAATAATCAAAAACTAAATTCGGTGTTATCATAAAATGAAATAAAGTAGTAACTTTCATAAGTACTGTTATATCTTTTAAAAGAATCTATAAGACCTTTTTAAAACTAATTACAAAAATATTGAAGAGACATAATAATTTGACTTTAAAAGAGTTAGTTCACCTTATACGATGATTTTTATGATAAATCTCTAAATATTAGACAAGATAGGTAATTTGTAAAATATAAATCCATTTTAACTAAACAAAATTTCAGTTTATTTTTATATAATCTGACAATAATTTTCAAGTCCATTAGGGTTAATTCGATTTTATAAAATATGCTCACAAAAGGTACAGCTACACTAAACACTAAACAATACATAATCTTCTTATCTACATATACATAATTCTTTCTCTAAAAATTAAGCGAGTTTTTAATTTTAAATTATAAAATAATATCCGGTGCACTCGTAATCCTTTTATTGTCACCTAGTTCTCTTCGGCGAGGACATATAAGATCAGAGTCCTCATTACGAGACTGATACTTCCTAATTAAATTTAGGAGCTTCTTCGTTACTGGGTTGACAATCGAATGTATGAGAGTTTTTTTATAACTAATTACAAAAATATTGAAAAGAAACAATGATTTGACTTTAAAACAGTTAGTTTACGTTATACGACGATTTTCATGATAAAGCTTTAAATATTAGACAAGATAGATAACTTTTGGAAAATTCCATTTTAACTAAATAACATTTTAGTTTATTTTCATACGATCTGACAATAATTTTAAAGTCTATTAGGGTCAATTTGTTTTAATAAAATATGCTTACAACTGTATAGCATACACTAAACACGAAACAATACATAATCTTATCCACACGTAATTCTTTTTCTAAAAATTAAGCGACGATTCTGAAATTGTAAATTATTAACAGTAAATAATATTCGACGCAGTCAAAATCGTCCTATTGTCACCTAGCTCTTTTCGGCGGGGGCATAAGATCAGAGTCCTCATTGCGGAACTGATACTTCCTAATATAATCTAGTAGCTTCTCCTTCGTCACTGGGTTGGCAATCGATTCACAAACGGCCTTGGCAGTATTGTAAGAGTTGGGATAGGACTTGTCTGTTCTCTCTCGCATAAATACCCACTGATTATTCTCAAAATGACATTCAATTATTTTGTTGTTTAGTTCTTTCGTCTGTTTGTTGAGTCTCATCGTTGCGAAATGAACATCAGCTTGTCCTCCAACGTAGAGATATCCTGCCTTCTTCGGCACAATACCCAGTCCAGATTCTGTGACTATTTTCAATTTGAAGTCTACGGAGTTCAACGACAATGGTTTCCACTTTAAAACTTCCGGACAAGGTCCATTGACGTAGGGATCCTTAGCAGGTTGAAATATAAGCCCGTCTGGTTCGTGGCTAAGCTGCTTCGCAAATTTTTCTCCCAGAATGTTGCCAGTCTGATCCAAGTCATAGAAATTCTTTCGCCTGACTGAGAAAGGCTCATGATCTCTGTTTACTCTGCCCTCTTGAAAGGCTCTTCTGCGTCCATTTAGTATTTCATTCTCGATTATGTTGTAGCGAACAGTATCGAATGGAAGTTTGCTGACATTTTTACCATCATACATGATTACATCATAAGCTAAGTACCGAGGGTATTTTTTTCCATCCGATTTATCAATGTCTATCACCATCTCCTTTAAAAAAGAAACAACTATTAATATACAAATTTTAAACAAATAAATTGCTTGCAAGATTTCTATGTGAGGAATTAGATAAAATGAAACTTACCCCATCGAGCAAGGTGTCTTTGAGCGTCCTTTGCCTGTCTCTTACATGCGGAAAACGCAGTCCAACTACTTCGAAAATACTATTGTCTCGATCAGCAAAGTAGACTTGGCCGTCATCTTGTATCAGCATCATGTATCTAAACAAAAATAAAATGATGTTATTAAGAGAATAATGAAAATAGTTTGAAGAGATTTATTACGTTTCTGTCGTCTATTTTTTTTAAACTGAGAATTTAATTTTACATAAATTGATTGAACTATTTCAGAAGGAATAAGTTTTGTTTTATTTGTTCAGTGGCTCGCCTTCTTTCTTTATCAAACTCTAACAATTCCAAAAGTATCAAGCCTTGACTTTCACTTTGAATAATTCGGTCAAATATAAAGAAAAAATAATCTTAAATATTATGAAACTAGTAACACATATTGCTCAAGTAAAAGCAAGCTTTTATTCTGAGTAAAAGATGTCTTAAAAATTGCCTACGAAAGTAACTTATACTTATACTTGGTGAATTATATCTTTATCTTAATTTTCTATAATTACAAAGGAAAGCATTCTCATTTTAATTAAATCTCAAAAGAAATCTATTTATGACAGAAATATATCTTATACATATTTGTCTCAAGTCTTCTAAAATTAAAAAAAAATAAAGATTCAACTCACCTCGTTCCATCAGCTTTCCAGGACACCTTATACGGTTTTTTGTTCAACAAGGAAATATTGTCCGTATCCATGGAAACAGGTTGGCATCCTGGGAATCCTGCTTTGGTCCAGCCACAGATATCCTGGACTCGTCTCTGTATTCCGCTCACAATTTGAGGATCCAAAAGAGGTGTCACGCCAGGAACACCAGCCATAAAGACAGGATTTTTATTGATATGTTCTCTTTTCCTCCTTCTCGATGGAGCGTCTTTGCCATCTTTTTCTTTACTAGAACCTTCATTTCGCTCGTGATTGTCTTCATCGTCAAAGTGTGTTTCCAAACACCAAGCGGGTCTAGGAGGTGCTTGTGGAGCGTCTTCGATGTCGTCGTACCGTTTGTACAATTCTTGTATATAATCTGTTTTATAAATTCCTGGCGGTCTTGCCATTCTAAAATCAGCAAGGGCAGCGTCCACACTCATCGATAATTCTTCTACTAAGTAACTAATAATAAGCAATCCCGTACGATTGAACCCATGAGTGCAATGAACTCCTATAATTTCCAATGGGTGATTCTGTATAAACTTTTTACACAGCTGCACGAAAGTATGGGTCGTGGACACATCTGGAGTTTCCCCATGACCCTTGCAAGGTAATTTCACATAAGAACAACCATGTTCTTCAACTTCACTTCTGTCGTAAAATCTCGAAGTGTTTGTTAAATCTATCCACAAGCCCATCTTCAGACGTTGACTTTTCACAGAAGCGAATATCATTTTTACAGAAAACCGACATTCTTCTGGTACTTGATTATCGAATTCGGAAGAGAGTGGAGTCTTGAATGCATAAAACTTGTTTTGCACAATTTTAAGTGACTTTCGAGGGCAATGCAGCCATCGGTCAGGGACTGGGCCTTTGCCTATGCTTCGATTTGACATTTTAAGTTTTCTAATAAAGCCAGGCCGAGCAGGAATATAATGCACAGACTTTGGAGGGTTGAAGGATACACGATTTGCAAAGTTAGTTAAATTTAAAAAGAGCGATTCACTATGTTCATTTCATATATGAGAACAAGATGAACATAACCTAATTTCGCAGATCGACTGCCATCAAGTTTCATAAAAGTTCCACGAGCGGTGAGATGTCCTTTGTTAAAACAGTATTTTTTACTTGTATTGTTCCTTTTATTAAACTAACCAAAATTCACAATTGAAAAAGCAGCAAAAGTAAAACACTATTCTGGTATAACACTTCAAACACTGCAACACTTATGTCACTTATGGCGTGCACCTACAAATGCATTGATGA
>JAUESI010000007.1:1771743-1822454 GCA_032275145.1 Synergus laeviventris | reverse complement strand
TTTTTATTAGCGATTTTTTTTGACTGAGTTATTCCAACTTTTGTAGAGGGACAAACATTTAATGAACAGATAGTAGGTATAGGTCAAGGAAATCCGAGGTTTGACCTTCTCGGAAGTATATCCTAAATTTTCAACGAAAGCGAATTTTTAACAACAATTTTATATGTAACAAAGCAAATTAGTTTTCACCCTAAAAAGTTACAGTTTTTAATGGAATTTTCTTATATGAAAAGATAGGAGAAAATTGTCAGGATTTTCAACCAAATACGTAAATTTTTAACGGAATAGTTGACTTTTTGACAAAAAATACTTTACTTTTCAACCATACCCGGTATAAGAAGGCTTAACGTAAAATCAGGGATAATTCTATTAATTTTAATACCTAATTTTTTCTCTTTAGGCTTCAAAATGTACAAAATTAGATTTGGAGTTTATTTAATTCACTCTAATTCCTTCCCGAAATGTCTGCACAAAATTTTTTGAATTATCCATTTTGGAATATATGTTAGGAAGGGTTTATTTTAATGAATTTAAGTTTGCACTGCGGAGAGATCAAGTGATTTGAATTCAAGAAATTTGAATTGGTTTTATATGTAATGTAATTATCCTAAATAATATTTGAATTGAATGTTATACATTATTTTGTGATACCTAAATTAAAAATTATTTTTAAAAAATTAGTTATCTTTAATAAATTAAAAAATTGAATGATTAAATGAAATAAATTTTAAAATGGCTATAATAATTATACTTGCATAGTAACAATAGATAATTTACTAAATTGTCGGAAAATTATATTTTTCAAAGTGTATTAACAGGGATAGCAGTTGCTTCTTTTTAATGCTGTTTCTGATATAAGAGAACGGAGGGAAAATCAGGTATTCACAGGAAGAGTAATTTTCAATCCTACATTATATTCAAGCCTTCTTAGCGGGTGAAAGGAAATTTTCATCCAAAATAGGGGCTGTTTAATCAAATTGTCAAAATTCTACCCCCTTCAACTCGGCAAGTTTATGACCGATCTCGTTCAAATTTGGTGTTTTAACTACTACCCAATAGGATTAAGTCTTATGCTATTTTGAGCCCAATCGGATGACATTGGTTTCAAAATTGGGTTCACTTGACATGAAACCCGCCATATATAAATGCATAATATTCGTTAGCATCAGAATGTATACATAATCTCTGGTATACATATATACGAGGAAACTTTTGCACTCCTGAAAAAAATGACTTAGAGGGATAAATTCCTCTATGAAGCGAACTTGAAATTTTATTTTACTGAAAAAGAAACAATTAAAAGCATTACAGGTTTATGATATTTAAGAATATTATTATTCTGAAAAAATGATAGGTGATCTGTGTATATTTTTATACGAACGATTTTATTCATATAATTTTCTTTTGACTTCTACTATTATTTTAAATATTCGAAATCATGAAATATTTTTAAAAAACTATAAAATTATGGTTTAAATGATATATTTACTTATATATACAATGCATCATAATTAAAGAATTTCCTGGAAGAGAATTAGTGTATTAAATAAAATTGATGTAATAACTTTTTTGTACAGTTATTGCCTAGGGTATTCACATAGGATGATTAATGCTTTCGTATAAAAAAAAACATGATTAATTATTTATTTACTCAGTGTTTCTGAGATTGTGTAATACTAACAAATAATACCTGTTTTTGCAATGGGATTCTATAATTTCATTACAATTATGATATTTATATTTTTTATTGTATTCTATAATTTGTGCAATCGCACATATGTGTCTAAATATTTTACAGAAAAGATGTTACTTTTTTTCTGCAGAATTATCCACTTGTGATTTTTAATTTACATATTGACGATAATAAAGTAAATATTATTATTTTCATAGAAAATAATTGATCATTCAATGCTCAGAAATAGAATTAATTCATCAATTGAATCATTTAACAAAGCTGTATTTAAAAAAAATATTGTTTCTTGCGTTGTGAAATTGAAAAATCACTTTTAAATAAATGAAAATGATAAAGGAAAATTTTTTCAAAATAGCTTAATCTTTTTTTCTCACTTAAGAAGTAAACTTTTTAAATATCCTTTGCGAAAAACTGATATAATGCATTATTTTGAATTTGAATTTCATGTAAAATATATAGTACCATCGAGAGCCGAACGCCCTAGAGAGCTACAATCGCTGCAATTTTCTCTGCAAATTTCCCTTCTATCCAATTTTTTTCTAGGCATTCGTAATCGTAATCTCGTAAATGTTCGTAAACGTAAACGACGAAAACTGACGAGAAACATCAACGTTCTCAACCCTTTTAACAACATTTCAAGTTAATGTAAAGGTTTAGAAACGTTTTTTAAATTTCCACAACTTTCAGTTGTACACTTTCGATATTAACATAGTTTACATATTCGTGAAGAATTTATATAAAATGTAACGTTATTTTCTCGAAATAAGTGACGACTTTCAAGGCTTTGTTGCTTCTGACAATTCGACGTATAAGTCCTGAATTAAATATAACACCTGCGACTAATCTTCGTCTTAATTTCTAAACGTGCCTATATTAGAATTTGTCATGGGGGAAACTAATGGTTCCGCCAATTCACATACAAGAAATGGGAATTTTATCTGCGGAGTGGTGGAAGGTAAGTGAGATCGACTACATTGTTGCAGCTACGCAAACATTTGTTATTTTTTAGACTTCTTCTCAACCTCTCCACTTAATAACTTTGAAGTTTCAAAAATAAGTCTTAAATTTGAAGTAATTTAAAATTTTATATCAAAATATCTTCAGCTCAAAGCAAGCGGAGCACCTCCGTTGGACTCCAATTTTCATCTTACTATTCACACAAATTGTCAATTTTTTAGAGAGTATAAAAATAATTACGTAATACGTATACATTGCAATAATAAAAATAGTAAATTTTTATTGCTGTCTCTGAGAAGAACTTTATTTTATAGTTTTTTTTCTATTAAAAATCATGATGGCAGATGGATACGGCATCGGCTTTTAAACTTACAGCCACTTATTTTGAAGTTTTCAATATTTGATCAAAGTTGTCAATCTTGTGTCCGCCAGTATAAGACGTTATGTATATTCTCAGAATTTACTTCTAATCTATTCGTATAAATCTAAAAAAAAAAATTTTAATGCCGTAGCAGACGTAAAAATATACATACGTTAATTCTTTCTCAAGGAAAAACAAACTTCTCTCGAACAGTTTTTTACTATGGCATAGGCTCTTTTTTAAAAGGTCATGAGTAGTATACTGTTTTTAATTTTTTATAAATATAAATATAAGCAATCTATGAATTATAAATATTTATCAACATTAAAATGGAAACATTAGTTTTACAAATACAATACTTGTCAAGGACGTTTTTAGAATCGACGTAATAATAGAATAAATAGTATTTTCATAGTATTAGATATTTTGAAATTAATTCCAAATAATCGGGCATTATTTTCTTGAACCTTCTTACCATACATATTTTTATTTTAAAAGGATTTTATGGACGTCCATGGACGACTGAACAAAGAAAGGACCTTTTCCGAAAGTGAGTTCATTATACACATTTTATACTGCTATTATTTGAGTTTGAAAGAAATAATTTATATATTTAAAATAATTTATCAGGTTGAAGAAATGGGGTATGGACTCGTATCTGTATGCTCCAAAGGACGATTACAAACATCGTGCTTACTGGCGAGATTTATATACCGTCGAAGAAGCAGAGCATTTAACGGGATTGATTACTGCCGCCCGAGAGAGTGGCATCACGTTTTACTATGCCTTATCTCCCGGTCTTGACATTACGTATTCTAGTGCAAAAGAAGTAACCGCTTTGAAGAGAAAATTAGAACAAGTTAGTCAATTCGGTTGCATCGCTTTTGCTCTACTCTTTGATGACATTGAACCAGAAATGAGTGAAGCCGATAAGGAGATGTTCCAGTCATTTGCACACGCTCAAGTATGAAATTTTTCTTGTTTCATTAAATGATAGTGTCAGTTTATTGTCTGTTAAATATCCTTTCTGTTGGCTTACAGTGTATCATAAAACCAAATAAATTGACTTGCAGGTTTCTGTGACGAACGACATTTTCCAACACCTAGGGCAACCGCGTTTTTTGCTGTGTCCAACGCAATATTGTGCGACTCGTGCAGTGCCAAACGTTTCCACTTCGGAGTACCTGAATACACTCGGCAGCAAATTAGCACAAGAAATTGATATAATGTGGACAGGTCCAAAAGTTATATCGCGGCTTTTGACTGTTGAATCAATTGAAGAAATTACTGAAGTTCTAAAAAGACCACCAGTCATCTGGGATAATTTACACGCCAATGATTATGATCAAAAGCGTGTATTTCTCGGTCCATACTCTGGACGATCTCCCGATCTCATTCCAAAACTCAGGGGAGTACTGACGAATCCTAATTGCGAGTACGGAGCAAACTTTGTAGCAATTCATACCCTGGCACAATGGAGCAGGTGTAACGTCGATGGAAAGAGAGACTTGAGCTTAAGTATGCGTTTTCTTTTCACTGAGGTCTTTTAGTACTATTACCATCCAACTAGGTTTATAATTATTTTAAAAATTTATTTTAGACGACACAGTTTCTGCTGATATCAAATTGGAAACGGAAACTGAAGATGGGGTAATAGGTGAAGATGTGCCTTCGACACTATCACCGAATATGTATCACCCCCGCCATGCACTGAAAAATGCAATCAATGAGTGGTTGCCAGAGTTCAGTAAAAAACGTGCCGCATGGGGCATTATAGCTAAGCCACAACCATGTGTAGCTCCCACGATACCAATTCCCATTATTCCTTCCGTAAATACTTGTATGAGTCTCACAACTACGACCAATACTACTGTTGCAGCTGTTCCAATCATTAGCAACAATTCGACTCATCTCCAAGCGTTGGCAGAAGTTTGTTCTAGTGTCACTAGCAATGAAATCTTCATACCACCTCCAGGTCCTGTCATGAACTCCTTGATATCTGAAACGAAAGTCGTGAGTGAAATCGCGCTACCTCCTTCAGGTGTAATTGCTGGAACGGATTTATTGCCTCAAACATTATCCTCCACTGAACCAATGGACTGCAATACAACCCCTAGTAGTTCGCCAGCTCATGTCGCTAAAATATCTAATGAAGACGATATTATGGTAAAAAATATTTCAGTAAGATTTCGTTGGTTTTTTTTATTAATTTGTGTCTGAAGTGACTTTAACCTAAGTTACTAATATTAATTTTCTAGACTAGCAGCGGAACTTCGGGAAGTATGCAAGTTGAAGTGGACAACACTTCCTCGATTGTTAATGGCAATCAGATGGTGGTAGAGAATGACAATGAGAACCACGAAAACAGTGAGAATAACGAAAATAATGACAATGCCAGTCAAAGCCAAGAGAGTGTGAATCTTAAGGAAGCCAATAAGCTTACGCAGGAAGATCTCTCCCTTTTGTGCGATCTCTTTTATCTGCCCTTTGAACACGGTGGACAAGGAATCCAATTGCTACAGGAGTTCAACTGGTTGAAAAGCAACGCGCAGATTGTTATGCATAAATCCATGCATCAAGAACTTACCTCAAACCCTGATGTAAGTAATATTAATTTCGAATAAACTTCCGAAAGCGCGTTACCACCAATTTCGCTGAGGCTACTTATAAAAATACATCTTTTATGTTCCATACATTTTTGAGATGAAACCAAAGTTTTTGTTTTTCACAGGTTAATGAATGGCATTCTCGAGCTGCGAAAATGAACGAAATGTGTAAAGCAGTGAACAGACTCTTCCACCGACTAACTTATTGCAACAATCGCGAATTATTGTACGATTTGTATTCGTATGTCTGGGACATGCGAGGAGTCGTCTCCTTATTAAACAGTTACATTAAGTGGCTTGGTAAGTCTTTAAAAACTGTCATACATAAGTGTAAATCTGTAGACAATCTTTTAATTTCAATAATTTTCCCCATAGAAAATCTTACAATTCTTACATCACAAATTTTCTGCAGTCAATGTTCATGATTGTTTTAAAATAACAATTTAGAAAAATTTTAATTAGTCTTCCTGTCCTGTCAAAAATCTTTATTTAAAATTCAATATTCATTTAAAACTTACTCAATCATGTATATTACTGTTAAAAATAATCGAAAACGTTAAAGAAAGTCAATTAATTATGCTAGTGTGCTGGTAAAGTAAAAACTATATAGAACGATACAGCAAATAGAACTGTTTATTTGTGTACGTATTTTCTTTAGATTTCTAAACCAAAATGTAAAAATTGGTTTGTAGCTCATCGCTTAAGTTGTGGCAAATTCCAAGGTGAACATTTCTCAATCCTTTGACAAGTGCCATATTCAAACTACTGTACGTTTTTGGTAATTTGTTATGTATACTTATCTTTCAGAAGAAATCTACCGATTGCACAGGTAAGTCAAATAAAAATTTGTACGTCACTTCAAATTGAAATCGTTTCGCAATGAAAACTTGTAATTAACTTATTTAAACTCAAGAAAATTATAAAATTATTTTCTTTGCAAAACGAATATTCACTCCAGTGCTTGCTTCATGTTTCCATAAAAATAATTCAGCAGTGTTTAACTTTGAGCAAAACACTGGGACAAATACAAAAATGACTATTGGTATTGTATTTAATGTAAAAATATATTTCGCGTATTTTTAAGAAATGAGAGTAACATTTTAAAAATATATTTGCACAAAATAAATAATTGATTTTATTTTTTATCTTTTTTTTGTATATAAATCTAAATATATAATACCAATATTTTATTTGTATTTTTAGGTTTGTACAATAACGCGTGTTTTTAGCAAAATATCAGACTAATGGCTTTCTTTTTCCTTATAATTGCATTAGAACTTAATTTTTAAATCGATTACTAATACTTTTTTCTAATTAAGTTCTATTTAAATTATTTGCAATAAAATCTGAATTTCTTCTTAGAACAAAGAATACTATTTATTTTTATTTTTGATATTTGTTGGTTGCAATTGCTTCTGCGCTTTAGAAGCAAGTGTTTCCATGCGCGGTACCAATATAATACATAGGGCTGTCGTGAAAAGACTTCTTATTTTCAAAATTAATCGTTGGATGAACTACCGACATAAGTTTCTTATTCTGATTTTTCTTGAAACTCGTGAAATTTTTTTAACTTGATATGAAGACCGATTGAAATCTAGTTCAGCGAAAGTTTTTAATCTTGAAGTTAACAAGGAATTCGAGATGTAATATAATAAGTTGATAGAAAAAACAAATTTTTACACTCGGAATTCAAAATAACAGTCTTATGTACAATTTGGTACAATTTCGGGAGCCGTAGTATTTGAACTCTAATTTCGAATCAACAGTATTTTGTACTTTGTTCATTCTCGAGAGTTGGAACTTTTTTACTTTAAAGACCGGGAAAAAATTATCGAAATTATTCCGTAACGTTTTTAGGGATGAGAGAGGGTTCAAAAGGAGCTGCTATGGCTCTGTAATGATTATTTAAAATTCTTTTTTCTTTAAATTACTTAAAATTTCTTGAAAATCTCTTTTTTTGAAAATTCTTTGGACTTTTTTAAAAATCCATGGAAATGTTTTAATATCCTTTAAAATCCCTTGAAATACTTAAATATATTTTCAATTCCTCGAAACCTCGACAAATCGCTAGGAATTTTAAATATTGTACAAAATTCTTTGTAATCCTTTGATATTTCTAAAATTCTAAAAGCTTTCAAAAACGTGTTATGGAATAAACGAATGACCCCTTTAGTAACTTCTGAATAATTCAAATTTAAAGAGAAGGTGCTAAAATCTAAAAAATAAAAGTGTTTGGAAAGTGATCAAAAGATTTGATGAAATTGATCAAATCAAATTAAAAGATTTGGATTTTCTGGGAAATGGATCTCTTACTGTTGAATACTTATTGTGAATTTGCAATAGTTATGGCTCCCAGTAAAAGTTAGCTCTGTTTTGATTAGAAGAGTAAACCACTCTTGGAAAAGCAGTAAAAATTGGAGAATTCCTGAAAAATCCTTCAATTAGCCTGATTAACCAGCAGCTGCAATATCAACTGACTTTCTTTTACAGTTTAACCTGGCAGGAATGTATTCGTTGGTAGTATGGAGATTAGCGGATCCGATCAGAGAGAAGCTGCCGCTACAATACGGTGTGACATTGAAACTGTGACATTTGTGTCCTCCAAAGCAGAAGACGAATACTTTCCTCCAGAATGTGAATAGATGATGAGGAAAGAACATTCTCTGCAGCACTCACTAAAGTTTTTCTTGTGTTTTTGACTTGTTTATAGCGTTTGGCAGATTTCCATCCACGATGACAACGTTTACACAAGGCAGCTATACATGTACGAGATTCATCTGATTTTGAGTAACAACGCATAGCGCGCGATCTGCCAAGTTTGTCACTTTACAACTTTACATGAGCTTCAGCTTCTATTTCTGAATACTCGGATTTCATATTTCTCAAAACTCCTTGTGCATTTGTATGTTTATAAAAGTTACAAGCTTGGCATTAACATTGCAAAAGACTCTGTGTAGGAAGAATCTTGGCGCGTAGAGTCACATATTTTTACCAATGGAACAAATTTCTTTGGGCTAAATACATTTCTGCATTGCACTTTTCAGTTTATAAATTCGCTGGATGACCTTGTGGCTCTTAAAAAAAATTTTCAACTTTTAACACTTTCATTTTAGTGGTCACTCTGATTTGCATATCTACTTATTTTTTAATTTCTAGATAAGTTTAGAACTTATTCTGAAATAAATGTTTGCTTTCAAAGAAATTTTCCACGTGAAATACATTCGCTGATAGTTTTGCAAAATTGGGAAAAGTATTTTTGTAAACTCTTGATATTCCTCAAATTTTTTAAGATAAATCTAATCGGGCAGGAAATTCTGAAGCTGAAAGTACATACTTAAATAAACGTAATGTCATTATTCTAATTATTTAGTTAGTAGATTTCTTGAACGATTAGTTAATCATTCTGCCAACTTGGCAACACTAATTTATTTTGCTTAGTTTCAGACTACAATATTCTTTTCAGGAGTAACAGAACTTTTATTTCAGGCGCATTTTTTTTTTTTGCATAATAATCCATTAATTAATACCTCTACCATTTTCCTCTCCATCAGATCAAGAGTTTATGATGCGCGAATACAAACTGAACACTTCCTAGTCTTGAAAAATTCTTATAAACAAAATCCAAAGAAAAACAAATCATTATCAAGTAATCAAGCCTTTGATTTAAAAAAAGGGAAGTTTTGAGGATGTATCTTTGCTAATTAATGAAATATGTAACAAAAGGTATTTCATTGATTTAAGTGCATGGGACAGGCGTAAGGCGATTGATTTTAAAGTAGCAGAAATTAGTTAAATAGTTCACTAGTTGTAAATAATATAAAATTATAACATGACACTGTTCACAATTAAAGCTACTATTTTTGGGATAGGGTTTTCGAACGGGTGGAAGGAAACTTTTATGAGTGGAGATCAAGAGCCTTGGGTATTTCGAGGTGGCCTCACAGCCGATCTTCAGGTAGGTTTTTTAGAATCTTGAATCTATATATACCATATATATAAGTACTTCAAAGTTGACCTAAACTAGAATATCACCATAATTTGAAATTGACTTCAGATTTCGAGGTTGCGAGAATCTATTTTCGATATAATCGCAGCCTCTTTTTTATAATGAGAATGTCTTTGGATTCCGTATTGGTGGCCAACGTTTTTGTCCCTTTTTGTGCTGCCCTCACGATTTCTGTAATCTGTATTTCATTTATTACAGTTATTTAACGGTAACATTTGCTTTTGTACAGAGACTGATACCCGTCGACAATGGAAACGATTTATTTGTGTATAAAGCACCGGAAGTGCCTACAAGTAAAATATACACTATTCGGCCTTATTTACCGGCTGATGAAGATGCTGTTTACGCTGTCTGCAATAGGATGGCTGGCTGCACATTATCTTCTGCAGTTGCTGACAGGTATGAGAGTACATTTCAAAAGCTTTTCAATGGTATGTGCTATATTAGTTATATTTATTACATTATTTTTCGATTTTCATTAAACACAGACTTGTGGGAGACTATTTGACTTTGAGTCCTGAGTTTTGCATGATAGTAGAAGAGGAAGAAGAAGGTATCGTCGGATACGCCTTGGCAGTATTGAATATTACAAATCATAATCAAAAGATGTCAATTTCTTGGATTCCGGAACTGAGATCTAAGTATCCACTCAACGAAAATATTAATGGCTTACCACAAAACATTCAGGTATTGTAGAATTTTCTTTTATACATTGTGTTCTGGTCAATCTTGATACTCGACTAATAAGAATCAGTTTTAACAGTTTTTTTTATATTTACAGGAAGCGATTAGGTCTTTCCACTCTTACACTCCTGATGTTCCGGAACAATTAGGCAGACAACATCCTTCCCGTATTCTGTGTTCAGTATTATCAACTGTAACTGATCTGTCTGTTTCCAAAAGACTTATTACTTGCGTCCTTGCTGCCTTGAGAGCCAATGGAAAGTAGTTTAAAAAACAAATTTCGTACTTTGTTTTTTATAGTATATAACTTCTTTTAATGTAATTTTTTTGCTCTTCAGGATCTTTCGGCGTTCATGCGACAATGCCATCTGGAGATAAGGAAGCACATGAATTCTACGCTAAACTCGGATTTGTAGATTACGCGCCGACTGTGGATGATAATTCAACAGTCGTGATGTGCAGAAGCTTCTAACAGAAACCGAGTGCTCCTATATTAATTGTCAACAAAGTGCTTCTCCTAGGATCAAAGTCAAAAAAATAATTACCTTGGAACATTAGTTTTAAAAGATGGAACTTTTAAAAATTGAAGATTGGTTGGAAAATCGCACTCTTGTTGAAATTCCGGCAGTGAGACTAATCGTAAGAAAAGAGATTTCGAGCACCTTCACTGAAAAATGTATCTATCACAACACAATTTACACGAATTGGAAGCCTCGTCTTGACTTATCTAATTGTGTGGACTGCTGCACACATGAATTCATACCATACACGAGTCCATGCGTTATTTATATACATTTTAACGGAAACAGAGTTGTACATAGAGAATACTAAAGTGGGTCAACAAATTCACATTTCATCATATCGAAAGTGAGAGTAAATTATAAAATTAGCTCAAAAACCGAAAGAAATATTAAAATTCATGCTATATAAATGACTTGTATCCAGAGCCGGGGAGCTATATGTAGGATGTGGAAAAGAATATTTCTTAAAATCCAATATATCGAAGCAAAGAATTTTTCCCTGACTTGTATAACAAGGACTAATTAAATTCCAAATCCAGGCTCTACTTCCTCGGTTCTACTTTTATCAGTGTCAGTACTATTTTTCATATGAGTTTTATGACATTTAATGTCATAATACGTATAATATAAAAGGGAAAAAAGTATTCACGTGAATTTAACATTTTAATAGAAAAGACAAAGATCAGAAACAAGTTTTAATCGTTACTTTAACTATCCTAATAATGAAATGCTGTATTGTACTATTTGCAATAACCCATTTCAGCTAATTTTTTATTTAAAAATTTCTATATAATAACGCACATGTTAATGAAATCAGAAGTAATAGTTTAAGAATTGTACTCTATTCTATTTAAAAATGTTACTTCTCTGTTCTTTTTTAGTATGTATGTAATTTTATTTGAGCTATTTAATTCAATTAATTCAATTTACAAGATACTAGAATTTGATCGTGAAAAAGCACAATGTATGGCAATGGCTTAAAATGCTATGACATTGGTGTGTGCTGCATTAACTTCCCAAATGTACAAATACGAAAATAATTCTTATTTAGATTAAAAGCAACAGTACCAAGTTGATAATAAGCCTTACAAGTAGATTTCAGACATTTTCAATCCAAAAGTTGTAGAAAATGTTACTTATCGAAAAATGTCGTTGACACTGTAGCTTTCTTACTGCTGAGTATTTTGCACCTCTGAAACAGTATTTCCAAGAGGTTTGCTCGGTACTAAAAGAAAAAAACTGAAAAATGGTGTGTCGCAAATATATTTATAGTTGCTTTTAAAATATTTTTTATTTTAAAATTGTTTTATATTTATCATAATAATTGATTGCAAGATTGATATTTACCTTAAATTCGTTTTAAATTTATTCTAAAGTTTTAAAAAACATACTAGATTTATTTTTGAAATGTGCATTTCTACAAAATACATTTATCATTTTGTACTTTAAACAATAATTATTCTTATGATAATCATTATTCTGTGCATCTGTAATCCAACTCAAAAAATAGTAAACACATATATAAAGTCTCTTTTGAATAAAATAAAAACGACTAAATACGTGCTTTCTTGTGATTTTTAGGGACTAAGTAATATGAGGTAAAATTATGTCAATTAGACATCTATTAAATTATTATAGAGGGAGGAAAAACGAAAGATTTTGAACTAATTTCTCTAGCCGCGTAGGGATCTGTAATCATATCGTTGTGCTTTTGTAGATGCTTAATAGTGTTTTGCAGATTTATAATCTGTAAATGAAAAGATTTGTTTATAATTCAGGTTTGAGATGAGTTAAATTTATAAAGATCAAATGAGAATATACCTTCCGAATTTCTGATTCCAACATTTTCTTCTCAGTTTTTGGAGATAAGCTTTCTGCCGATTTATTTGCTTTCAGTTTGTCTAGTGACTCGAATATACCATCAATATTTTTATTGATGTCACTGTAATTAAAAGACAATGTAAAAATTTCACTTTAGTTACCTACTAAGTATAAAATAATGACTCACGTTATTGGTTTTTCAAATACTTTATTTCGGTTCACACTTCCATTAATAGATGATTTCTGAAAGAGTATGAAATACAAATTTTTTTATTAGATTTACCTTTTTATAAATGGCATTAGAGCATTTATTTCTTTTTTATGTTAGAAAATACCAAAAAAAAATTAAACACTTTTTTTTTTACCTTTTTCTGATTTTTCTTCATTGAAACGGCAATACTATTTGAATCCACCGCAAAAGGAATATCCTCTAAAAAAAATTGTAATATATAAAAAAAAAAAAATTTCAACAGAATATCTTGAAAAAATTGATTAATAGCTTGCTATACCTTCGGTTCGGCTTGCTGCTTTAACCATACTTTTATTAAAACTACTATGATCATATCTCCAGTTTCTTAAAGTGGAACAGTCTCTAAACAACAAAATTGATTGTAAAATACCTCAACACAAATTGATAGAATAATCTATAAAACTCACAGTAACTTTTGAAGCTCAGAAGAACGTTCTTCTAAAAATTCTTTTGCTTTTTCGAGCCACAAAAATCGATGCTCTAAAAACTCATCTGATTTAGAAATGTCGCATCTGTGTGTATAATAAATAAAAATAGATAATAATTTTAATAAATGGTTTACGATGAAAGGTTTATGTTATAAAAATAATTCTTTCTTAAACCCCTTTTATTAACTCTCATTTTTAAATGTATTTTGCAATAATTAACATACATATACGCCTATTTTTTCCCACATAATTAATTGTCCAACAAATTTAACATTAATTGAGGTTCTTTTAATCGAAGAGGATTTCATTTTTTAAAGTGTACGTTATTCGTTGTAATATTAAATTCTTTTTTACCTATTTTTTCTCTGTTTTCGTTCATCGATTGACTATAATTTAGCTCTTTTCTATTTTCTCGATTTTTCAGATCTATTTTCAATAAATTTAAATTACAAAGTTTTTTATAATTTTCTTTAATATTGACGAGGTTATTAACATTGCTTCTTACGTAATGAGATCGTGGAGAAGGACCCATTAGTATCAAAATATTATTTCGCTTATTTTGCATTTCAAAAATTGAATTATTTTTAATGCTGTAATCAACTAATCTGGTTTCATTTTTTTTAATTTTGCAATTGTTTTCAAGGGATATCGAAAGGATATCGCTTTTGAGATATAAAGGAAATGCACAGTCTTGACATAAAATAAGCTTTTCTTTTTTTTTGTTTAAATTTTGAACAGATGAGTTATGATACCTATTGCTTGGTTTGTAATTCCAAGTTTTTCGTCTCACTGACTTTTTATCTGCTGCTTTAGTAACAGCTGTAGATTCCTTTTTCGTAGTTTTAAATTTATTCTTGCTATTTGTCTTTGGTTGATAGCATAATATCATGGAAGGTTTTGGTGTAATTTCTTCTGAAACTGCCAAGATATTCAATAATAATTTCAATTCTTTAAAATAAATAATCAAAATTAATAATTGTCAAATTTGAGTACCTTTCAATGACTCAATTGATTCTGCAGGATGAATTTTATTCCATTCATCACGCAAAAATTTTAAAATCTCAATCGATCCGAGAGATAAAATTTCTGTGGGTGGATAAATCAGAGGATTATGTGTAATTTGAAGTCCTTTTAGTTTCGGTAATGTACCTAAAAGATAATCAGAAAATGTTCAAGAATCTAGATATAAAAATATGAATTACTATTTGTTAAGTTTTGTGGATAATTATTGTAAATTTTTTACCAAGTTCGAGTGGTAGTCTTTCCATTTTATTTCTTTGCATTAAAATTGTTTCAAGATTTGGATGGCCTTTAATACTTGAAGGCAAGTATTTCAAGTGATTGTTTCTCAAATCTAACCATTGAAGAAATTTTAAAGTCGTGAAAAGTGCGTTTGGAAGTATTTTCAAGTTGTTTCCCTCCAAATAGAGCATCTGTGAATTTCAATTTGTACTTGTATTAACATATTATTGTAGATATAATGAAAGTTTTTAAATCAATTTATTGAATAGAAAAAAAACTGACCTTCAAATTGGGAAATTGTACATACATATCTTCTGGAAAAATGCAAATTTCTGATCCACTTAGATCCAAGAAAATTCCATTACAAGAAGGATTTTTTTTAGGGAAAAATTCTGAGAAAGAATTTGAATGTTCGTTGTGTTTCTGATCTCCATTTAGGTTTTCAGGAGGTGAAGTTGTACCTTTAGAGTTGTCTATGTTATCATTTTCATTATTGTTTACTATTTCAAAATTAACTTCAAGGGAAGTAGGATCTGTTTGGTAGTTTGCAGAATTTTTTTGTTCTCGAAGAGACTCTAGAACATCGACATATTCGTTGAAGAAATCTTCATCTTCGAATACTTCTTCATCCTCGATTGTAGATTTTTCATCCAAAGTACTAAATCCATCCTCGTAATGCCCAATGGTGTCTTCTTCCTAAACATTATTTCCTCAATTCATTATTATTAATTCAAGATTATGATCACTTACCAAGAAATAAAAGATCTCTATTATTATTATATACGTATATAAGTTTTTATTATAGAAAATTTGTACCTTTGAGCTTTCTTTTGTTGATGTGTCCTCATTTTCTAATGATAAGTCAACAATTGAATTATTCGTCTCATCACTTAAAAAGTTGGCACAATCATGAACCGACAATTTTTTAGTAGCGTCCAGTTGTTTACCAAATCCATAGTATGTGGATAAAAGATTTTGTGTGATATTTGACATTTTTTAAGTATTTTTAATGACAGAACTGATTAAATTATGAGAAATAAAATGTTACATAAAAAAAACTTTCTAGAAACTCAATCAATTTAAGAAGCATTAAATTCAATTGAAAATCTTATGTGGTTACTATCTTCACAGTCTTCATATCGAATAAACATTTCTTTGACAACTCATGTAACCACGCAACTTTCAATTTGTGAGAGGAAAGAAAACAAATTCAAACCGCTTGAATTTGTAGGTAAATTCAAATAGCGCGGGCTTATATTTGCGCATGCGCAAAAAGGTAGAAATTAAAATTCCTATAATTCCAGCCTTAGCCAGAGATCTGCCTTAGCGATCTTTAATTTTTTTTTAAAGTTGTCGATTTCCATTGGTAACTCTGTAGTTTCCTCTAGTTTCTTTTCCCCAAGTTAAAAACAAGATGTCAGCTTTGGTAATTTTAATACGAATAAAAGTTCTGGATGCTGGAAGAAAGTTCAGTTCATGTTGTTTGCGGAGCTTGAAAGGTAAGTTAAACAGTTTTTAATGTTAGTTGCCATTTCCGGCTTTTCTTGGTAGTTATACCGTATATTTTATAGATTTTGTACGAAATTTATTTTTGAGGTTCGGTGCTAACCGTTGATTGTTTTTATTTACTTGTATATTAACATTGTAAGTTTATTTTAGTATAAAGAGTTACGAAATGTATTGAAAAAATGTTGTATTCTTCATCCTTTTACAAAATAAAAGCAAAATTACATCAAACCGTGCAATATATCGAGAACTTCTTACAGCGTCATATGCTGTAAAATAACCTCAAATGTAGAGTTTATAATCCAAAGCTGTTATAACTTATAATTTCTCCATTGCTTGCTCAATTTTGATGTTTTAACATTTTCGGTTATATTTTTACAAGCTTCGATAAATTTTCTACCACGATTTAAGAAAAAGTCATTAGCTGTAGTCCAAAATCGTTAACCTATGTTTTTACGCGGCATTGACAAATGTTTACTTTGCCTGTCAGGAACACAGGAACAAGGTAATAAATCCAGTTGAAAATTAGCACGCAGATTAGAGAACATAAAATCATCAGTGATGGACGTGTTAATTTTACACAATAAGTTAAATAAGGCCATGCCTAAATTATCCGATCATCGCGTCTGTTGACCTGCATGCACGTCTTGTGCAGTCTTAATAATTTTCAAATTGAATATTTATTATTATAACCGCTAAATGCTTTCGAAGTTTGGCAACCCTAGGCAATATTTATAATAAGGTACGTTTATCTGGTCCTAAATTTTTATTAAAACAAAAAAGTTTAAATTAATTTAAATATTAAGGACAAGATAAACGTAACTTAATGTTTTTACCTTAATTTTAGAAATTTTCAATGGTTTTAAATTTATCTGATGCATGGTTCTGCATGGTTTATACAAGTATTGTAAATTACAACGCGAGCTGTTGCATATTCATAATTAAATTACACTATTCCAAAGTCAATCATAGTCAAATATTTCCTAATCGAATAGTAATTTTTAACTGGTTTTTTTACGATAAAATGTAAGATTATATTAATATGTTTATTGATAGGGAATTGTTTTAAATGTATTGAAATATCACTTGGTTTCTCTAAATTGACATCTTGCTTCTTTTTACAGACCTTTTGCAAATATTTGTCTCTCCCGGCTAAGTCATGTCGGATTCAGAGGGAAGTAATTTATCTGATAATGAAAGTGAGCGAGGTGGTCGCCGCCGCATTATTCAAAGTGATAGTGAGGTAGAAAATCGTTCTGTAAGGAGTCTGTCAAGATCTCGATCAAGGTCTAAATCTAGATCAAAATCAAGATCCCCAACTAGGTCAAGATCAGTTTCACGGTCAAGATCAAGGTCCAAGAGTCGTTCAAGATCAAGGTCGAAGTCTCGTTCGCGATCTAGATCAGGGTGAGTTATAATGCTGCTCATAATTCAGTAAAAATTTTCAAGTAAAATTAAGTCTCTTCATTCTTATATATTTTTTGAAGATCTGTTGCAGAAGCCGAAGAAGCCAGATCAGGTGATGAGGATGTAGAACCCGAAGAAGAACCAGAAGGAGAGGATTTGAATGATAGCGAATATGATGAGGAGGAAGATGAAGATGATGACCGGCCAAGGAAAAAAAAGAAAAAGGAAAGATGTGGTGGTTTTATTATTCACGAAGCTGAAGTCGACGATGATGTCGAAGATGATGAAGAATGGGAAGAAGGTGCTCAAGAAATTGGAATTATCGGTAACGAAATTGATGAGCTTGGACCTACTGCTCGAGAAATTGAGGGAAGGAGAAGAGGAACGAACCTTTGGGAGTAAGTATCAATATAAAACGTAAATATATATTATAAAAGAATTCCTGTAAAATATTGTGAGGTTAACTAATACTTTTGTGTGTCACAGTTCTCAAAAAGAAGATGAAATCGAAGAGTATCTTCGAAAGAAGTATGCTGATGAATCCATGGCTGCACGTCACTTTGGTGACGGAGGTGAGGAGATGAGTGATGAAATTACTCAGCAAACTTTACTTCCCGGTGTCAAAGACCCAAATCTCTGGATGGTGAAATGTCGCGTCGGCGAAGAAAAGGCAACATGTCTCTTGCTCATGCGAAAATTTTTGGTATACCAAGCTGAAGGTGAGAATTTGTAAACTTTCATAATTTTTTGAAACAGATTACCAGCTCAAGCAAATTTATATCTGTGGAATTTTATTAGGTCAACCACTTCAAATTAAATCAGTGGTCGCTCCTGAGGGAGTAAAAGGTTACATCTACGTTGAAGCATACAAGCAACCTCACGTTAAGGCCGCGATCGAAAATGTAGGTGCCTTAAGGGTGGGTCTCTGGCAACAGCAGATGGTACCTATCAAGGAAATGACTGATGTTTTGCGAGTGGTCAAGGGACAGACTGGTTTAAAACCGAAACAGTGGGTCAGGCTCAAAAGAGGAATCTACAAAGATGACATAGCTCAAGTAGATTTTACTGAAATAGGACAAAATCAAGTACACTTGAAGCTTCTACCCAGAATTGATTACACCAGACCTCGAGGAGCTTTACGAACAGCTCAAAGTGAATCCGAGGCCTTAAAACGTAAAAAAAAGAGAAGGCCACCTGCGAAACCGTTTGATCCAGAAGCGATTCGCGCCATTGGTGGAGAAGTTACCAGTGATGGTGACTATTTGTTATTTGAAGGAAACCGATACAGTCGTAAAGGTTTCCTTTACAAAACCTTCACCATTAGTGCAATCTTGATTGAAGGCGTGAAACCAACTCTCTCGGAATTGGAGAAATTCGAAGAGTCTCCGGAAGGTATTGACATTGAATTGAGTGGGGCACCAATTACTGCTGCGGCTGGTAAAGAAGATTCGACTGTGACGCATTCCTTCAGTAATGGGGACAATGTAGAAGTTTGTGAGGGCGAGTTAATGAACCTCCAGGGAAAGATTGTTTCTATAGATGGAAATATGATCATGGTTATGCCCAAGCATGAAGAACTGAAAGAAGCACTTGAGTTTCAAGCTAATGAATTGCGCAAGTACTTCACAATGGGTGATCATGTAAAGGTACTGGCTGGTCGTTACGAGGGTGATACGGGGTTGATTGTGAGGGTAGAACTGAACAGAGTCGTCCTCTTCAGTGATTTGTCAATGCACGAGTTGGAAGTTCTTCCTAGAGACTTGCAATTATGTTCAGATATGGCTACTGGAGTGGACAGCATGGGCCAATTCCAATGGGGAGATTTGGTACAGCTAGATGCTCAAACAGTTGGAGTTATCGTTCGACTTGAGCGTGAAAATTTCCATATTCTCTCGATGCATGGAAAGGTCGTGGAAGCTAGACCCCAGGGACTTACAAAACGACGAGAGAATCGTCACGCTATAGCTCTCGATTCCCAGCAAAATACTATCCAGAAAAAAGATGTCGTAACAGCAATCGATGGTCGTCATGTATCAAAAGGTGGAGAAATCAAACATTTATATAGGAGCTTTGCTTTTGTACACTCTAGAAATGATGTCGAGAACGGAGGTATTTTTGTTTGTAAAACAAGACACTTACAGCTTGCTGGTGGAAATAAAGTTACATCCTCGCCAGCTACATCATCTATGGCTGTCTTCATGTCGCCAGGAATCGCTTCTCCAATGCATCCAACCAGTGGGTTAGTTTTTCCTTTTTTTTTTGTTTTTTTTTTTTCTATAAAACCTATCTCAAATTATTGGTCAATGGGCTGATTATATATTACAATTTATTTTTGTTTTTACAGAGTTGGATTCGGAAGAGGTGGAGGTGCTGGCGGGGGTGGTGGCAGAGGAGGAGGTCGAGGAGGAGGAGCTGCACGTCGTGATCGAGAGTTAATCGGTACCACGATCAAAATCACTCGAGGACATTACAAAGGAAACGTTGGAATCGTGAAAGATGCAACCGAGACCACTGCTAGGGTCGAACTCCATTCAAGCTGTCAGACAATTTCTGTCGATAGGTCTCACATTGCTAATGTGGGAGTTCCTACCAAAGAAGGTGGATTCAGTAGCTACAGCAGAACTCCAGCTTATGCTGCTGGAAATCAAACGCCTATGTACGGCAGAGACGGTTCCAAGACGCCCATGCATGGTTCTCAGACACCAATGTACGAAAGTAAGTATTGGTCAGGTTTATTTCTTGTAAATAAATCTCTCATCTTAGCAATATGCATTCATTTATGATTCTTTTATTTGCAGCTGGTTCCCGTACACCTCATTATGGCTCTATGACACCATCGCACGATGGATCTCGGACACCTGGACAGACTGGTGCCTGGGATCCTACTGTTACGAACACGCCAGCTAGAACGAATGACTTTGATGGCTACACTATGGAGGACGGTGGATCACCTGGATATGCGTCTGGATATCCAGCCACTGGTGGACCTTTCACACCTCAAACGCCAGGAAACATGTATGGATCTGAACAGAGTTATGGGCCTTATCAGCCAAGTCCAAGTCCAGCTGGAAGTGCGACTGTTAGTCCAAGTCCAACGGGATACGTGGCAACGCCATCTCCATCAGGAACGGGTTACTCTGCAAGTCCTCATGGACCGTTTGCTTCACCTTCACCTATGGGATACAGTCCAATGACGCCTGGCAAGATCCTTTATAATTTTTAATATTATAAAATATTAAAATATTAAAGAATTTTAATAATATACTCTTAAATTTTAGGAGTAGCCGGAAGTCCATACAATCCACAGACTCCTGGCTCCGGAATGGATATAGGAGGGTCTGGATTTATTGGTTCGGAATGGTGCACCACTGACATTGAAATACGAATTCGTGACTCTCACCCAGATCTCGGGCTTGCTGGCCAAACAGGGGTGATTAGAGGAACATCGGTAAGCTTTCTGCTAGAATATATGTTTTAATCATTATCCCGACGTCGTCATTGAAGCCAATTCTTTGACAATTTAAAAATATTTCCAACTACTTATATATTTTCAGGGCGGTATGTGTGCCATCTTTTTGCCGGAGGAGGATAGAACTGTGAATCTAGAATGCGATCAACTAGAACCAATCGTTCCGGTACGAGGCGACCGTGTAAAAGTGATTGTAGGAGAAGAGCGAGAGGCGGTCGGAGTTCTTCTATCTATTGACAATCAGGAAGGGGTAGTAAAAATAAACAATGAAGAAGTTAAGATGTTACAACTACGATTCCTCTGTAAAATGAAAGCTTAAGAGTAAGTTGGTGTCATATGTGTAACACTGTACACACAAAATTTAATTTTTATTTTGTAACTCTTCCAACTTCGATATTTATTTTTATCAACATTACATAACGGACGTCATTTGGACTAGATATTTTAATTATAGGATTTTGTTTAACCCTAGGTCTCACGCCAAGTGTACGCGATTTAAAAAATACACATATACTTAATACAATACGATATCCGTACTAATTTTTTTTACCCTTTTCCTTTTTTTATAACGAGAAGAATCATTCATTACAGTTCGAAGTTTAACAGCACACTTTTATTTAATTTGTAATTGCCTTCCTAATTGTAGTTGGCTACCCTAAATTACGTAATTTAGGGCAGACACTGGCCGGATAAAACAAAAACTTTATTTTTGACATTCCGTGCGCAAAGCTCGGTTTTGCACATGCTGGGTCAAAAAAGCGTATACTAAATCAAGCTTCGTATACATCGTCTCAAAAAATATGGTTCAATACTATGCGAGAATGTGATTTCAGTCTTGTGTGACTTTTCACAATCACTTCGCTGGTGCGCAAACATTCACACAGGGCTAAAATCACATTCTCGCACTTATATCAAAATGTACTATTTTATAATACTCTCTTTCTCTTTATATCCAATTTGAATTTAAATTTTCCCGCCAGAATCAGATTAACCAACCGAAAATTTTATTCGGTTGGTTAAATTTGTTCACATTATCAACTTGATAACTCCGGTAAAGTTGGCAACATGTACGCGCGTCGTTTACTTCCGATAGTACTCATAAGAGTTCGGACTTCGGCAGTCAGCTAGATCAACAAACTGTTCTCAAGAATTTATAAAACTGATGTGGATCTGCGTGGTTGCTGTTTTTTTGATAAATAAAACGTTTATGAATTGGTGAAAGATTGTAGATTATAAAAACGAATGAAACTAAAAAGTGCTTTGAATTTTCAAAGTAAAAATCAGTATAAACTTCTATAGTGTAACATTTTTACACTTCCTCGCTTCTGATTAAAGAACTGGACGAATTTTTGCAAAAACTCGCCAATTTCTCTGGATGAAAGGAAAGAAGACAGGAAGGGTGAGTTATTTTCATTTTTATGCTTGCAAAAGTTAAAACAATGCGTGTCCAAATAACTTAAACGTTAGGTCATTGACCTCTGATAGTTTTTTGTTTCGGGAGAAAGCCTTGTTTGTGTTTTGTTTTGATCAAAACTTTAGAAGAAAGAACAGGGCTGCCTAAAGAAAGAGGCGGCATCTTCTCGGAATTCAATATCGGCTTCTGAGAAACATAATATTTCTCTATTTCTTTTCATATTAATTGGAATATTTAGCTTTCATCATTGTTATTGGATAAATAAAAATAAAATATTATACAGGTATGCTTTATTTTCATTTTAATTTTTTTTGTCTAAACTTTATTGAGGGCAAATTAGAATATCTTACTTTTGATTTAAATTCTCCTGTTTTCTTTTAGTATAATTCGGTAAATAGTTTGACAATTTAATCTTTTTTTATCAATATGCTTTCGTAAAATCTGAAAATAATTGCAGAGCAGATAAATCGACTATAGTAAAAAATAATTAATTTCATAGAGGGGCGATCTTTTTATAGTGTGTTTCTTAGAAAATGCAATTCTCAGCATTACATCATGAAAAAGTTCTAGGAATAGGTACCTGCTTTCTTTTTACTAAGGTTTGATTATTGGCTTTAATTTAATTCAATTTAATTTAGATAACATATAGAAACTGAACTTGGAATGAACTCGTTTAAAAAACAAAGTTTTTTGAAAACTTGAATTATTTCGGCAGTTACTATAACAATTTGTAGTACTAAATATTTAATTAAATAATATATAATTTGCACTCTCTCTCTCTCTCTCTCGATAAAAATTTGCTTGATCCCCACATGTTTATAAAAAAAAATTGTTAGCATTTTTTTTCTTTTTTATCATTTTTTTCTTCTGTGGTTATTGTATAGGAAATCAAAACCATTTTGTATATTTTTTTATTGGCGTGATCATCATTTTTTAAATATTTACACGTTGTATTATTTTTAATCCTATCTTAAAAAACAGGTTGCGATCATATCAAAAATAGATTCTCGCAATTTCGAAAAGCGATTTCAGCAAATTTTAAAGTATTAAAAAAAAATTCAAAGAGTTTCAAGATTTTCATGCAATTTAAAAATATTTAAAAGTATTTCAAGGAATTGGAAATTATATTTAAAAATTGCAAAGGATTTAAAAATAATTCAAGAGGGTTTACGCATTTTCAGGAGATTGCACAAGGTTTTAAAGATATCAAGACATCTTTAAGGATTTTAAGAAATTTTACGTGCTTTTAAAAAGTGATTTTAAGGAATTTCAAAAAATTAAAAGAATTTAAAAATTTTCAAGTAATTTTAAAACATAAAAAACTTTTTTGAGCTCTTTAAAAGCTGTTAAATTTCTGGAAATCTATTGCTTTCTATAAAATGTCGTGAAACCTTTTTTAAATTCCTTTTAAATCTTTTGAAATCTCTTAAATCCTTTAATTAAATATTGTGCAATCTCCTAAAATACTTTAATACAACTATTTTGTAATCTTTTTGAATCTTTTGAATTGTTTGCTATATTTCGAAATTTAAGACTGAAATCAAATTATTGAAGATTAAAGTATTTTAACGTTAGATTTTTTAAAGTTATCATAAGCATAACTATTATGTAGTCAAATAAGGCGCGTGCTTTAGCGCGCGCATGACATTCTACTTGTTTTAAATTCCTTTGAATTTGTTGACCATCTGCTAAATTCTCTAAGTTCATCTGGAATTCCCCTTGAATTTTTGTGAGTTTACCCCTAATTATTTTGAATTCCTTTATTATACTTTATTAATCATTTAAATTTGAATTAAATATTTGAATTATGTACTAGGTACATAGGGATCCGGTCAGTATAGAGTTTGTCAGACTGCTTCAAAACCAGGCCGTACAATCATACTCTTCCACGATTTTCAATAGACCATTTTCACCTGTTCTAAAAAAAAACCAGTAGCAGACTCGGGTTATTTAGATATTGTCAGTCACCCTTCTTTTTTAAGACAGACTGTCTGATCGATCTTCAATCATGTATTTGTTGGGAGACCTGCAAATTAATCCAAATTAATCGAAAACACCGCGAGATCGGCGTTTGATTGAGTTTGATTGTGATGCGGTTACGGGGGTCATGTGTTGTATAAAATATATAAAACGCAATGACCCTACTGGGTAGAGTGCGCAGTATGTGCGAGTGTGCGTGACAAGTATAGTCAGTAGTGGGAGGACAGGCGCACGAGTCGCAAGTGAAACGAAACTGAACGAAACGGTAATGGCAGGTGGTGTACGTGATACCTAACAAATGGCTCTTTCTGAGGTGCAAAATTTAGCCGCGATCATCGGCAACAATGCTCTCGCCGTTGGCAAGGTACTAATCAATGAGCTAATCAAGCCTCTCGCCGGAAAGAGTGCCACGAATCCTATCGACTCCGACTTGACGTAGCTTCGCTTGTTACTACGTAATTGCGACGTTCGGTCGCGATTTCAATCAGCTGTCATAAATAAGGCTCGGATCTAAGAGATCGGAGTCGATAGTTTATGTTATCACAACTTCTCGCAGAGGCCACACATTGGCTTTACCTCCTTTATGTTGTTCTTGCAAGTCCAAATCTCCTCGTCATCCCTCCCACCATCATGTCCAAATTATGTATACTTACTCAGACTCGATAATTCGATTCATTGATCTTTTTTAACTTTTCTTTTGATATAATTTGAGTGATACTTTTATTTCACCAGATTGAACACGGCATCAGCATGTTCGAGCCACCAGCCAACAACTGCACGACAAGTAATCGCCGCTCTGATTACAATCCTTGGAGCTGCGACCTTTTTGTCGGCGATTCCAGTATTAAAGTAAGTTGGTTGTTTTTCTTTTGAAACTTTTGGATTTTGGTATTTAAACGAGACCCGATTACGTATCGGATTGCAAGTTATCGTCTAAAAAAATTACTTTCACGTAACAACACATCTATGATAGATGGCTGTGACTAAGTCACATTTTAAAGAATTTTCTTTTTCTTTTTTTCACGTTTTTAACATTTGCGACAAATACAAAATAAATTTCAATTTTAATAATGTAAAATAACTTACTGAATTAAATTTAGATATCTTTAAGCCTTGCTAAGTTTTTAAATTCTTTTTGACCAATTTTTGGAAGTAAAATAAAACCCAATGTATTTTAATTAATACTGGTATTGCAGAGAAACACTGATGATGAAGAAAATCCAGACTTGAGCAACTCAATGGTGAATGACTTGGTCGCTAAAATTCTAGACGACGATTCTATTGTCGGCGACGACATCTATGTTAATCGCTACAGCGGAAATCCTCTTCTGCGGTATTATCCTGACGCTCAGATGTCCCAGATGTCGCAAATTAGTAAAATGAGACCTAGTGCAAATCCTGGTATCAACAACGACCTCTGCAGACAGACTCAGCAATATCCGTCAAGGAGAATGTCAAATGATGTTCCAAGCATAATCGAAAATGACCGCGAATACGGTAATATTTGCGGTGGACTGAACTCATTGAGTCTAAATGTATGCACGGGACTTGACAAAGGAAACGTTTTTACCAATGGATTCACAAATAATACACACCATTCTGACATGCAACATCACAATCTGCTTTCTAGCCAGCAGTCTCCATGCACAACTAGAAATTATGCCCCTCCGTCCAATGGACTGTTAACAACGACTAGTGGAATGGATTATGGTTCAAGATCCGCCACCTGGACCGAATCATTCATCGCTTCGGAATGTCCAAATGATTTGTTTGGAAACTACCAGCAACAACAAATGCAGTCCTGTCCAACCATAGATTACAACTTCAACGTGGCTCGTAATTTGACCCTTGATTCGTCAGACGTTACTCTGCTCGACATGCAGCTGCATTGCAACGTAGGTCACAATATTCCCCAGAACGCGCACAACAATCTCATGCACAACGTCCACGAAGCCTATAACATGACTGCCAATGCTCAATCCTACAGACCAGGTTCAGCGATGACTGACCTCAGCGCTGATTCAGGTTTTCTATCAAATTCACCTTTACAACACTTCTCCCCCGCCGATGTAGCTTTGCAGAAGTCCTTTTCTAATAACTTTCCTCGAAATAATTTCGAAGACTTCAAGGATCTTCACGATACTTCAAACATGAATGTTAGCAATATGACACAGAGCAATGAGCATCAGCTCTTTTTGCACCATCAGTCTCAAGCCTTCAAGCAGGAGAGAGCAGCTGAGCAGAATTACAAGCGTTTCATAAACCGATGCCCGGTTCTTAATGAATACCCCATGCCTAAAAACAATGATGTCAACGCCTATGATGCCCTCTCAAATAACCAGGACCAGCGGATTGATAACAACCTTCTGAAAATTCTCAGTCCGAAAACTAAGTCTAGAGAAAAAACTGTTTACTCTCCAATTGGCTTTCCCAGGAATCTCAGTTCACGAAATATAACTATGGAACAACCATCGACTAAATATAACTATCAACCAGTGAATGGTTATCAACGTTACATTCCTAACAACGGAAATACTTTGCAGACTGTTCTTCAAAGCCCGAACGGTATGAATTATTCTAATGGCCTGAAGCGAGCAAACACTCCTTGTGCAGGATACAAGGTAAAGGGATTCGAACTTCCTAACGGGATACCGTTTCCTTCCAATAACCACCTTGCCCAACAAATGACGAACAGTGCGGTTGACAACAACATCCTGAATCGCATAGCCAAGCAACGACAACAACGAGCTAAGGGAATGTCGGCCGTGCCTCCTGCTGATGTTTTATTTAAAGGATTGATGCAAGGAGCCTCTGGAACGCCTGTGTTTCCTTCTGTGATGCCCATGCCAGTGCCGATACCTTGCCCACCTCATCATCTAATGTCCGTTTTGTTTGACGGTGGACTGGGCTTGCGAAGTGGAAATGGAACAGTCAAGCGTACCGGACCTTCAAAAATTTTGCATTTGAAATTAGAGCAGACGTATGAGCAGTTCAAACATCTGGAGAAGGAACGGAAGAAATGTGAAGCTGGCCTTGCTGCACATTTTCCTGGAAAGAAGGTAACAAGTGCGAACAACATACCAACGCCGCGACTCCAAGGAAGTCCATCGCGCGTTGATCGACTTATTGTGGATCACATGCGAGAGCACGCAAGGGTCATTACTCTGATCGCCAAAGTAAGTTTTTTTTTATCTCACAATTGAAGCATCTCCATTATTTTTAGAGACAATAACTGAATAAGAAATTTAATTTTTCAATAATTTATGTCTATGATAATTTAAGGAAATCTTTTAATGCTTTGAGTGATTTCAAGATTTTTTAACAAATTTCAGAAGATTTCAAGAGATTTAACAGATTTTAAAGAATCTAAAAACATTCTTTGTTTTCAAATTATTTGAAAATTTTGAAACTTTACTGAATTGTTTTCAAATTTCTTTAAAATTTCTTAAAATAAGTTGGTAGTTTTAATTTTAATTCTAAAGTCAACATGTGAAGAACGAATGTGGGTTCAGATTTCAAGATTGCAAGAATACTTTTTTTTTATATAATCGCAACTTTATTTTATGATAGGAATAGGTCAACATTTTTTCTATAAATTATAGTTTATAAACATTATTGTACAAAATATAGTAATTTTAAATATTTTTGACAGATGGAACGCCTTCGAGGAGCCTCGATGAATCAGCGAATCCACAAAGCCATGGAGAACTGGCTAGAAACGATCAAAATGGTTCAAGAGTGTCGTAGACAAGAAATCGCCAATGCTACAAAACGCCAGAAGGAAAACATTCCCTGCATGCCGATTCACGATGACAAAGGTAAGTCACATTTTGCTATTAAGATTTTATAATAAACTTCTACTTTTTAATTGAAGTAAAAGATGATTGTAAACATATACTCATGCCCAAAATATGTTTATAGTTTTTTTTTTTGTGTATTTGCAGAGATATTCACATTGGCCAACACCATCCGCAACCTGACTAAGGCGTCGCGCTACGCAAGAACTGGTATGTATAACGCTATGCAAGCTACACTACTGTGCGATATGGCAATCGAAAAAAAAGTTGTCGAAACCTCGAAAGATGCCATCGTCGCACCAAGACCCAGTGATACAACAGGTGATGGCGTTGCGGAGTCAAGCATTCGCAATTAGCAAAATCGTGAACTATTAGTTGGTATCAGCGGCGAATTTATTCTTGATTCGTCAGATTCAGTCGAAAGAATATAAGGGATTCTCTTTTCATAACGTAATTCGTTTCGAGAATCATAGTTCTTAATGTCGTCCACTTTTTCTAACCAATTTTAACCAGCGCAAATACTCAGGCTCCCGACCAACATTTAACTTTCACCTGCGTGATTTCCGCTTCTCGACTATTTAATGATTTATGCTAATATGCACAAAGAATATCCTTCTGATCGATGAGAGCGCGCCATTGAAAATGGCCAAGCAAACTTTTGTATGGTTTAGTCGTATTTCTGAAGTTTTTAAAGGCGCTTTCATTTGTCAGAAAATTACGATCTGCATTTTCCAGAAAATCAGTTCATAGTTTGAACGCACGAGACTTCCATATAGACTTAAATGTAGAGTCTACTAAATGCGAGAATGATTTCATATTCACATTCGACAAGTAATTAAGAATGATGCATTCAGACAGCAAGTTTCGATGGATCTTGTACTGCAGACTTTCTTCCACATCTTTAACGCCTTTAAAGACCAACGAGTGGAAGAAACGCAATTTTTATCAAACACCACGGCCATCGTCCTTGCTCACGTACTCGATCCCGTCGCATCGTTCTTCACCAACTCCAACTTTTGCTTAGATAGAGAAAACGGGTCGAGAGAGACCTAGACTAAAATTTTACGAGTGTGTTAGTTGAGAACGCTAGATAACAATTTCTTAGAATAGTTCAATGTGGCCTTCCTTAAGTGTGTGACCCAAATGTGTGTCAGAATATTAAAAATGCAGAAGATACATCTCAGTAAGAAGACCGAAGACAAGGAGAAGAAATATTTGGACAAGAAAAATTTTAAGCAGGAACAATGTCCGAGTCGAGTTTGACAACAAGAGCTCCTCAGCCTGCAACATTGTCTACTGACTCAATCAGTATGGAGATAATCTATTCGATGTCGATGTTACGAAGCAATTAAGATACTGTCCACTATATTGTACTATGTTCACGTAATAATACGTTAGTTATACTGTACATAATCCGCGCGATACTTCTTACATAAAACAGACAGACAAAACACACAAACTATAATACAAAAGCTACATCGTACACTTACAGCATAACAAGTAATATAGATATGTGATCCACGTACGGTTTCATAGAAGGGTGAAAGTTTTACAATACTTATATTAATATATAACATGACTATATAATCTGTGAAGAGGAAAGTTTAAGTCCTAACTTAATGCAGTAATACTATTGTACTGCTACTAGTACTAAAAACTAAACAAACTAGTTGTGTATGGCTGAATCGTTTAGCGTTTTTTCCTAGTCGTCACTAGCACGGCGTGTTTGATATGACAAGATTTTCGCTTAGACTTTTTTACCAGGATTTTCGAGCCGAGCCGAGCGAACCTTCTTAATGCATAGGTCTTTGATACATTCGTCCGTGAACGTTACTCTTCAAGAAAACCTGCCGGCTTTCCAAAGCGAGTTTTTATTGGGACCCCGTTACGATCGTCTACCATTAACTACAGTAACGATAATTGCTTTGTTACCTCGATTTTAAATTCGTAGACGACGGACGAACTCGCTTAAGGCTGCACATTGCTCACGCACTTCGCGCATATACTTTGTTCTAAGAAATAGTATCGACTGCTCATCAAACTTACGCAGGCGAATCTAATTTAACTACTGGTTTACAACATCCTTAAATTTAAAACAACATCTAAACTGCTTTCGATAATGATTTCAACAGTTAAAAATCAGAGCCTCATTTTGTTGAGCGATCGATGCGAAAAAAAGGCCTTCCGCCGTTTAAAACGGCGGACATATTGGGACCCCGTGCGATAGTTTCGCGAGGTACGATACAATCGTTTCGCGCGTAGCGATGAATAATAAACGGATTTGCTTGAAGTTGTACATTGCTCACGCTCTGTATATGCAACGCAAAATTTGAAGCCGTATTATATGAAATACTCAAGTACTAAGCATCCAAGATGGTACTAGGATGTCCCTTACGAACAGATTGATCATTTTGTGTTGTAATAGAAAACGAAAGGGCATTCCGCTTACATCTTTGATACTCTTCTTGAGTGTTGTGTCTGCGATAGATGTGCGCATATGTGAGTTTTTAACTTTTTTACATTAATGATACAGCTAGTGAAGGATCGCAAGCCAGTCAAAAGAAAAGAGTATCGTATTTTGAGCAACTTTTAGGTGACTAGAAGAAATTAATACAAACATGTCCAGAATTGAAAGTTTAGTTGTAGGCAAATTAAATTCGCTGGAAAGGATTTAGAAAATTTTATCGGACAAACGAGATTCTTTGAATTCTTGAGAAAATAAGGGCGGGGGAGGGGAGCATGAAAACGAAATTTTCCAGCTACGGAGCGTGCATTGCTTTAAAAGAGTTCCCTTCGGCAATAATACTGTATTGTAACTGTGATAGCTCTCATGCCAACATCTGTATATCGATTTAAATTTTTAAAATCTATCTAACACAACCTACTTTACGTAATCTTTACAATTCTGTTCCCAGTACGCTCCGCTTCCGAGAAGCCGTACGTACTTAATTCGGGCATGGTCAGGATTGAGGCAGAATCCGGAAATCGGAACGTACTTTTTTTAATATCCATTTTAACAAGTCTTCTTTATCTGTTTCCCTTTGACTTTCTGAAATTTTGCTTACACACGCACAGGGATACAATACATTACATTGCATTACTACGCACATAGTCTCCTCCCTGCACGTGTAACAACTTATCCTGCGATCATGCCCGCACTCGAGCGAAGCATTAATACATCGTAAATATGTACATGGCCTATAGATACGTTAATGTTGCGAGATGCGTAATGCATAGATGTTATTAAATAGTGTGAGTAGTTAAGCGACAGTAGATTTTGGAGATACATTAGATGTCTGGTTAGGCGAACGTATGTTCGTTTCCCCGATCCACGAAAAATGCTCGAAAGTTCTCCGAGTCTATTGCAAGTTCAACTCAGAAAAAGTAGCTAAAAAAAGGCTTAAAATCGTGGTAAATAATGGAGAACGGTTCTTCTCGAAGATTTTTCCAAAGAGTATTTATAATTGAAATTTATTACTTGCATGAACCTCAATGATTGTGTCAAATGTAAAAAAAAAAAAAAAAAAAATTGTTCAAGCCTAGAAGAGGATGAAATTGAAAGAATTTTATGCGCTAAATTATTTAGGGGAGGATTAATTGCAAAAGACTCGTGGGCCATTTTCGCGAATTCCTGGATAAATAGACTCGCATATGTAATAGACGACAGAAAACTAGAGATAATTACCGCGTACCACGGAGATCGAGGTAACTATGAGAATCATTAGGCGTTAGAGCTCTGTCTAAGTAGGTACGTGTTCGACAATCCTATTTTAACTGCATGTGATATTATATTAAATTAACGAGTCCATATGCGCGCGCGAATTATACGGGCGATGTGGAAGGTATGAGAACGACAAGTATAGATATTAGCGATTGACATTATATCGAGGGCATATAGACTGAGTGCACGTCTCCATTAGAGAAAAATAGTCAAGTCGACGAATGGTGAAAATAACGCTGAAGCAATGGATAAATTTTGAAATGACCAATGTTTAAAGCTCTCGCGATTCGCAAAGCGAATATCGAATTCTTATAGACATATATTACATATATTATATAAACATAATATAAATCCAAAAATATCTTAAGTCCTAAAAATCTGTTGGGTCCTCCTCGAAATGAAAATGACGTGCGCGGTAAGAAAGTTAAATGAAAATTGTTTTTTTCTTATAATCAGTAAAGCAGTAATCTCAAAAGTACTACAGCCCATAAGCGAATCTCGAGTCGAAAAAAGCAGGGTCCCTGAGACTGAGAGATGGGCAATCTAAAAAAAAATCGGTTCTAAAACATTGACTAAAATTCTCGATTCGATTTTATCGATGATTAATTGGGTAAAAGATAGATTTTTGAATTGAAAAGAAAAACCTTTTAGAGATTAAAGTATTATGTACTTTAAAGTTTTTTAGATAATAATTATAAAAATAAAAGAATCGAATCAAGATCTCCCTCCCATCCTTATCCTCAGTCGTTTTTTTTTTTTTTTATTATCTTTTTTGGAGAGGAGAAGCTAATGGTCGATAATAATCTCAATACAAAGACCCGATTTTAACGAAAGTAAAAATTACTTTTGAATTATTATTTATTAACAACGTGTTAGATGTATAAAAAATGTTAAATACTATTTATTTATAAGCGATTAAAGTTTTAAAAATTTACAAATCGTTATTTTTCACTTATGCTTTCTGGAGATTACTGAATTCATCAGAATTTCTGCCAAAAACATTTTTCTCCAAAGTTTAATAAAAAATATATTTATTTTCTTTGCTGTTTTTAAGCGTTCTTTGAATTATTTGAGAAATAATCGATTTTAGTCCTGTATGATGCGTATGCCCTCCTGTCACATAAACTCGCAAATGTGTTATCATGGTCGATATTAGTCAATGGAAAGGTGTTTTAAACGATACTTATTGTTGCTGTTATGTTAGATGTAATAATTCAAGTAATGACGATCTATAGAATGTTTGATGTAACTCTGGCGTACTCGGTGTTACTTTTACGCTTTGGTGTTGATTGAACCTCTTTTCTACAGATTAGAAGTCGATATTTCACCGTATCTATAGCGTTTTGTGACTGACTTAACACAAAGAAAACCTAGAGTTAAAAACAAACACTATTTAGACTACACACCGAAACGATCCTGCTGTACCTCGTGTCGAAAAACCATCGAAAAATTGCTTATATTCGTACGTTATTAATGGTAATTTACGATTGCGTTTATGTACCGTGCACATTCGTTTGTGTATGGCGTATATGTATCTAGATGCATATAAATATGCCTAAAAAGTCTGTTCGGTTGACCGAAGCCGGAAATCTCGTTCAATTATTGCAGAAATTCTAAGAGACAAACGAGAAGAGAAAAAATTTAAAAAAAACAAACAAAATAAACAAAAATAGAAAAAAATAGAAAGAAACACACACAGTAAGCCCCGTATTTTTTAACCACATTTATTGCATTTTGCAGAGCATTTTTTAAATATTAATCTTATTAATGTACAGCTTTCGCTTACTTCTGATTCTCTTCTCGCTCCATTCAGCAAATCCTTGGCTCTTTTCATAGAATTTTTTACTGCCTAATAATTCAGCACTTATCAAATGTTAATGATTGTTGCTGAATAAAAAAAAAATGTTCTCGGCCTTGTGAATAAAATAGAAGTAACGTGCCGAAAACCTGTCCAATTTCATGTTTAGATGCGAGAAACAAGCTTACAACATAAGAAAGTAGAAAAAGCAAAGCCGAGAAATTTCAACTAATATGACGGTCAACTGGCAGCTTTGCCTTCCAAGGTAGTTGTAAAACATACATATTATAGATGGCTCAATGTGAAAATTACAAGTCTGGTTTATAAGAGTACTAAATACTAATGTTATACATTGAATATCCGAGAACTTTTACGAGGTAGAGGAAATAGAGTTGAGAATTTGTATGCGAATGAACTGAATGAGTGCGATTGGAATACAAGTCGTTTCGGCAAAGATTTATTAAATCTATATACAATACACGTGCTACATTGTGCGATACATACATAATTGAACCTATTCGTCGATAGAGGAGCTAAAAAAAAGCAATTAGAAATGAAAAAGTGAGGAGAATTTGTAAGCTTGCATATCACACGCAGTTGGATGGCAGTGTCTCGGCCATTCTTACCAGTAAATTTATGATCGCCAGTCTACTCTGAATGAATTGTAACGCGCATAGATGGTAAAAATACCAATCTATTCTAAAAAATAAACTTTTCAATAATGACACTTAAACTATCAAACAATCTTTTTGTAATTGTGTATTGAATTTAATTAACAAAAAAAAAAAAACAGGTCGAGTCAGGATAAAGTTGGTGTAGATTGAGGACCACAGATACCACAGATGTATGTATATCTCTCGCCTTATCGAATTTTCTGTTCCTAATTGCAGCGGCAGGGGTTTTTTTACCTAAGCTATTAACTTGAATACAATACATTTGATATGAATGGAAATTTCTCTATTTTTGTTTCTCGTCTTTCTTGGGTGTGAATAATCTCGAGAGAGAATAATTTGTCATTTGAGCATGCGTAATTAATCGTGTAATTGTATTGATCTTACGCATAAGTCGCCGTAGATTAAGAGCAGATCAGATTACAAACGAGACACTGCGCAACCAACCAGAGTACCTTATCTATTTATTTATTAATTAATTAATACTATACTAGTGCATATATATATGCACGTATGTTATATATATATTGTGTATTTTAATCTTCGCTTTGTACCGTTACTACTACTAAATAGGCAGAAAAATAACCAAGTCAAGAGACTTGTAAAGGGATTAATTCGTACCAGTTTAAAAGGGGATTCTTACATACATGCACGCGCAGACTGATATTCGAATTCATATAGAAAGTTTCGCTTTTCGACGAATGCGCGTGTATGATATTTAGATGAATGAAAAATAATAAATTATCAATATGTTTGTTAGTACTTCAGCGTCGTCGTAGGATTTTCCGTCTGAACGGCAGCCCCAGTTTGAACTAATATAAATTGTAAATAGGTGTACGTCTAAAACGTCAACACAGTGATTAGAACGCTCTCATCATCAAATTTTGCTACCTTCAGGTTTCGCACTTGATCCTATTGTTCTTTGATTAATTAACATTGCGTTTTACTTTTTAAAACTGATTTAAACTGATAACAAATCGAGGTAGCTCAGTGACACGAGCACTCTTGCTGACAAGTTCATCAATGGCTGGAGATCCATTGTTGTTCAGCTGAAACGTATCGTAGATTTGCAATAACGTGTTGGTATTCGTGTTATTGCGATATTCGGGTAGAAAAGATTTAAACGTTAGAGGACTGTTTGGTGTGTCAACGTCAATTTTAGGCGTACTTAAGCGCATTAATGATAGTAGTTAATATTAGATCGTCGTTCGTTTCCGTAGTAGGGATTATCAACGACGATCGATCCTCGATGTTTCGATAGTTTTGGCCTTCTCGCGACGGACCTTCAACCTCACAGTCAGTTTGTTCGATTCGAAACCGCCAAGATCTCTTTTCCATGGTCTAGTTAAAATTCTCAGGGATACACGTCAATGATACTTGGTAACTGCGCTCAGACAAATATTCATTTTTAATCACTTTATAATCCGTAAATCTGAATTCAGTATATTAACTTGAAAAATTAAACTAGAATTAATTGTAAAAAGTTTGATTTCTTCATCTGACAGGATATTTTCGCTTGATATAATTACAGTCTTTTAAGATCCAAGTTATTTTTTTTAATCAATCCTTCTGGTCAGAACAAGATATTTTTAGTATCAAACGTGAAATGAATTAATACATGGGGAAGTGTAAAAAAAACGTCGAGTCAAGACCATCGTGTACCTCTTTGAGTCGTTCGAAATAGCCTTATCCTTGAGGGGGAAACCTTGTTGCAATGTTTGTTTCATTTAGAGTTAAAAAAAATCTATATATCTGTTGAAAGGAGCGAGTGATGGCATAATGAGGATAAAACAATTGCTCGATTTGTGGACCACTAGAACATTGTACAACGATTGTCTTACAATAATATTTATCTTAAGGAAATCCAAGTAGAAAAACGACGTTTAATTAAAAATCGGAGAAACGCGACGGTTAGTGCGCGACGAAAAGAGATCTCGTCGAATCGAGTCGATCCTACGACCGTCAAGGTGCCGAGAATTATTATTCACTAACAAACGAGACGAACCGTGGAATAAGAAATTTCTTCGGAAAATAATTGTAAGGTTAAACTATTTTTGAAATAGCAATTGAGATCTAGAATTATTTATTTATTTACTTTAAATTAAACATCTTAGCACTGAAAAAATTTAGTGTTGGTACCTTATAAACTCTTTAAAATTTTAAATTAAGTTTTAATATCCTGAAATTGCACAGAGCCGAAATAAAATTTAATTTCAGTGCTAAGACATTTCCAATTCATCAATATTTTTAGTTCCACTCGTATATTTATAAAATCAATTTATTTTAATTGATCAGAATATTTCCTTCTGTCGAAAATGGCGAGTCTCGTAAAATTGGTGAATCTTGCCTCCGGTTTTTATCTGACAAAACTTGCAAGTTTCTTTCTGGAATGAAAGAATTGTAAAAAAGGCTTGACTTTAGAATGCGACGTGCTAAACGGAGTTCAAAGTAGTAATAGTTGTTCCTTAGCTAGTGCTTATTGCAATTTTAGAGTACAATTGGCAATCTCGACTGGATGTGCAATACGCGTTAGTACTCACGTGATAAAAAGTGTTGTATTTCACATATAGGTTTTAATTCGTTTCGATTGAATTTTTCATTATTTCTGAATATGGACCTAAGATAAAGATGATCAATTTAAAGGGCAAACAAGCATTTAATTAATTTCCATATAGATTTTAACAAATGATGTTATTAATGTTTAATTGACGTCAATACTTGATGTTAAATAATTAACGGGCAGATAAATCTAATATATTTTTACTCGCGTTTATAAACTGTTCGTTAATTTGTTTGCCTGACTTAAATATGTTTGCGATTCTCAAAAATTAAATTAAATGTTTTTTATTTGCTTATAAAACAACCATAGATTATTAATTTGCTGAATTAGTCCTTAGATCCATATGCGAATAATTTTTAGAATTGATTCTTAGTGTTTTCTTTGTTAGCTATATTAGAATATTCCAAGTTTTGTATATCTATAGTTTGCTTCGAATGACTTGATTTTTTTAAACAAGATTTGTACAGATGTAGGTTTTTTTTTTTTTTACAAGAACCTAGTTAATTTTTTTCTATGGCAATTTTAAACTAAAGACTTTTTCATTTTTCTATTAAACCTTGATGTTTTAAAATAAAACTTTTTTAAGGTAAAGAGATATTAGATGGCCTGGAAAACAGTTTGAAAGAATTCTGTATAAAATTGTCATGGTTCTTCTAAACAGTAAACTTATTCTTATACTTAGAAAGAGAATCATTTTTATATGACTTCCGTGTAATTTTTCTGTGACTAAGACTTTCGTGAAATGATCGAGAGTGCTGTCAAAGTCGAGAATTTAAATTGCGGCACTGTCACTCTCCATAGTAGATCTTAGCAATGAGTAAAGTTCAGGGTGTTGTAGACGAATTAGGGGGTAGTTTTTATTTTGCCAGTGGAATCGTTACTACTTATATTAATCCGACGTCGACGTCGCTAATATCTTTGTTGAGAATTAGTCAGAATGTTTAGTTACCGTTAATGAAATCAAGTTAATGGCTAGTTTTAATCGTCATTTCTTTTTCGTATTTCGCTTTCTTAGACTGAACGTGAAAATAAACAATAGTTGTGTGCATTATTAATTTTTCAGTGAAATACCAGTTTTCTAGGAAAGACGGTGTCACTAGGAAAGCACAAGGAAAATTACTATAAACAAAAGAGGAAAATCAAAACAATCCAAAAACAGTGTCCATTTTCTAAAAACATTTTTATTTATTTTACCTTTTTTTTAATCAATTCCGAACCTCGTACTTTTTGTCGAAAGATGCTAAAGGTATAGGAGATATTTTAACATCGAGTAAATCAAATTTCTAAATCTAAATATTGTATTAAAAAGTTTTTTTTTTTTAGTTTTTAGATAAGTATTTTAAATTGAATCATCATTTAATTCGACTGATTAATTATCTGTGCAATACTGCCAAAAGTAGGACAATCGAGAGCTTTCCTCGTGCTTTAACCGGGGCGATTCACGACTTATATATATATATATATATATATATATATATATATATATTTAATCGCACTTTTTGTTCCTTCCTGTGTTCCTACTTTTGAACCTTGAAGATATTTCGTTAATTATATTTTCATTTAAAAAATGCTCTTTTAAGTTTAAGACCCAAGGATAAATCGGATACTTAAAAGATTTTGTGTCTTTTGACGGACAGGTCGGATTCCGTCATATTTTTACTATTTGTACTAAAAAGAAGTAATGTGTAATTATAGTGATTGTGACGATTGACATTATGACTTTATCGAAGCTTAGTTCGAAGACTAATTTAAAAAAATAACAATCGGAGAAGTGTAACGTGTCATCGTCGCCTCTTCTCCGTCTTCCTTTTAGGGGTTTTCATAGCTTTATGGTCTTTATTTGCGACAGTGCAATTTAGCTTCCACTAGTGAACTAGTCGACGTGAGGTTTTATATAGATACAATCTTAAAGCTCCTTTCGTACTTCTAAGTAAATTATTCTGATGTAATCAGTATTTGCCGCTTGTCTTTCCGAGTAGTAGCATTTTCTTCGTATAAGCACGTTTCAGTCTCGAGGAAAATTAGGATATTAATTGATGACTTTTTTCAAATAAGTTGCAATTCATTCGAACTTTTTTTCTACAATCTGCGTCTCCAGTAAAAAAAATTTGATGTTAATGGAATTAGCAGATGGAGAAAAAAGTGTTCGGTGGATGTGCTTTCCGATAGGTAAACGGGATAGAACGATTAGTGAACTTTTAGGGGCTGGCAGGTGATGCAGTTGTAGCAAAGAAATGTAAAACTGTCTTTTTTTTTTCTTTTTATATTTTACGTTAACTTTACGATACGTATCTACTAATTATAAAAAATATATAATATATCACGTAACGATAATAATATTAATAAATATATATATATATATATATATGTGTAAATGATATATATCATTAAATGGGCTGTGGTAGAAACCTTTATATACTCTGTGCGCGTCAAATCGAGAGTAGGTCGCTTTCTTCTGTTTCCTTAAAAAAAAAATTATATATCTTCTCCTATAAGTTTTTTCGAAAGTAGGAAGCGACTTTTCTTCTCCACTGAGGCACATATATCTTCAGAGCGCGACGACACTCACGTCTCACATTGTCACACAACGACCACCGTGCACATATTGTACCTTATTATAATTATAATGATTATTATTACCTATGAATTAGGGTCCGTTATAATTGTCAAGAATAAAGCTGTACCTACTGTGCCCGCGGGCTCCAAATAACGACGATATATTATTATTACTATTATTATTATTATTATATAGGCTTTATAAGGCTGTCAAAACTCAACGCCGATCATAGGTCCGAACGGCGATCAATCGTCGTTTCTCGTCGCATACTGCAGCGACTGCTTCGAAGCGAAAGTCAATCCAAAGAAACCGAATCGAATTCGAAGTCAGAAGAAAAAATTCGAAACGAAGGTGAATTATAACAATCTTATAAGTAAAGTAATTAATTGTGAAGTTTTTCGAATTTTTTCTTGGGAAAAAATTAATTTGTACCCTCGTACAACTTCTTTTTTCAGTGTGCCTTTTTATCAATCATCATTCATAGTATGTCCATGAAATATTTGTACGATCTACTTGTGATGGTGGACTAGTAATAATAATCGTTAATCTTTGTAACTATGCCGTGTCACTGCTACTACCCGTAATGTGTATACAAAATTCTAGTGAATTCTTAGAATGACTAAGTGTAACAAGACGAGCGCTTTCGAAGCAGGACGCAGAGGCGTTTTAAATGTAATATTGCGTAGCTTTACTCTTAGTCCGCTAGTTAGACAAAGGAAAAGCGTTTAGACACTTGCTCAATAAGTAAACGAAATTCGCTTTTTATAACATAGAAACAATCTACGAAGCACTATTTTAAATCGCAAGGCTAATCACTAGAATTCGGAAAAAACTGATCTTTACAGTTAAGAAGTTTAATTTTATTTAGCTGCAAATTGTAAACTCAAGATTTGTCCGAGTTCTGTCAATCAAAAATGGCGATCAATGAAACAAATCAATAAATCGAGTGATTTGTTTCTTTGTTTGATGTAATCACAATTTTAAGTTATCAAATGAGCTTCTAATTATAAACATATTTGGCTTGATAATAAACATTAACCCTTTTTAGTGAATTCTCGAAAGTCTTTTGCTAAGACTAAGACTTGAATTGCTGTATAATTGTTGACAAAAATAGGTATTATATGTAATTATAAATGAAAATACAATGATTTATAAGTTGAATTCTCAATTTTCAGAGTTATAAACTACAAAAAATTATTGTGATAGAGATTTTAGCTTCTCGAAACCTGTAGAATGAAATTATAACTTCTAATTAGATTTTAAGCAACCGAAAAGTCTTTTTTTTTTAAGTATCGTGGTTAGCCCTGCCCAAAAAATTCGGACATTTGTCTTACGCTTCAATCTTCTTTGTTATAAAAATGTGATCTGTTCTTTCTTAAAAAGAAAAATTTGCACGATAAGCGTTTGAACGTCGCTTTTTTGTTTATAGTTGCTTATCAATCGCTCAGTGTCAATTTAAAGAAAATAATTAAGCGTCATTTTTTAAAGAGCGCTATAATAAGTGGAGAAATAAATACGCTCTGTAAGAGTAGTTTAAAAAATTTGAGCTTAACAGTATCAGCCTGTAAATTTCCTGTTTATATGTTTCTAGTTTATCATGTAATTATTGTCGATTTTGGCGAATTTTTAAGAGTGATATTTCAGAGTCGAAATTCCTCTGAATTTATTAAACTGCTTTCTGTTCAGACTTCGAGGTGCTTAATCGTTAATAAAAGATTCATTTAAGCATTGTGAAAGATGCAAATGTACTTTTCAGTCCTATTCTTAAATCTTGAAGTGTTTATAATCCTATTATGATCGTTTGTAACTCTGTGAAAATAATGTTGTTTAGGAGACATAACAAACAAGGGTGATGAATATTATATTATAAAATTCCATTTTATGTACATCTTTTGAACCTGCTACTGATTGACAGTTGCGTTTTATTCAAAGTGTCCTTTTCCTGTAAACTTGTTTGTCCCAAAAGATGATAAATAAATGGTATCTTTCATGTTCAGATTAGTTCTTTTTTTTTCTTTCTGGCTTAATTTAGATTAATCCATCATATTTTTTTAGGTATTTGCAATAAAAGGAAAAAATGCCAATAATCTTTTTATATTTTTTTTATTTTACGGATCTTACATGTCCTGGCGTTTACTTGACGTCAGACATTTTTTTCGTATTTACAGTTTTCATTGCATACAGTGTACGTAAATACAGCATACGGAGTATTAAAGAATATTCATAACTGCGTGTTAAAATTATGCCTTTCACAAATCTAATACACGCAATGCGCTTTAATGTCTCAAGTAAAAATATTCCAATGTACAGAAAATAAATCCAATTCAAACCGACAATTCACAAAAGTTGATGCAGGAAACATGTTACTTTCCCTATTATTGTATTTCTTAAACTCTACGATAGATAACATAAATTTGAAAAATATTTGATAATTTTCCAGAAATGTAGACCCCTAATCCCTTTTATTACTCGAAATTTATCATTTATAATATATAGATGAAAGTAACTTTAGTTATGAACTTTTGAACGCCGTTTTGACACGGACATGTTCTCATACAAAAATAATTTTAAACTGCGAGTTGAATATTAAAGTATGGGCTTTCTTAAAAGTGAGAAATATGTTTGTGTTCCCATAAATGAATGAGAATGTAAATGAAATTATTCAGAAAATTGAATAGTCACTTTCAGCAGATTACAAACTGAAAAACAGATTAAAGACTTACAAACCGTTGCTCAAGGACTCTCTTCTTGTCCAAATTTTCATGGCACCAAAATATGAGTGATAATCATTTTTCTTTTATCTTTATTGATTATGGGTGAAGTTAATGCCAATTTATTGAAATACCTTGTTCTGATTTTTAGGAAATCATGCAGTTTTGTTTTTCTTGTACATTGCCGTCAGCTTTTTCTATCTCTGTCAGAAGGGTGTGGAATATATCAGCAACAGCCTGAAAGGTATATAAGAGCTATATTCCAAAAAAGAGAACAAATTGGTGAAACAATTAAGAAATATTTGTTCAAATTATGTTATTGTAAGTACCTCGTTTTGTTTTGCACTAGTTTCGAGGAAGGCTGCACGCCACGTTTCAGCTAAACGTTTTCCTTGCTCGGTAGTGATCATTCTGTCTACATAAAGATCCGTTTTGTTTCCCACTAAGACGATAGGTACACTGGAAAAGATTTATTCTTAAGACCTTTATCTTACAAAATTTAAGAGGTAAACATATGTTACATATGATAAAAAGAACTTACTGGACTTTTCCTGTAATATCTAGCAATTTATCATAAATGATTTGCACAACTTCAAAACTTTTTGCACTAGTTATACTATACACTAGGACGTAGCCATGAATGTCCATCGAGTACTGGGCGGGAAATATACTGTACTCATCTTGACCAGCTGTGTCGACCAATTTGAGTTCATAATCCTGGCTATTGATACGCGTCGTCTTCGTAAAAGCTGTAACAAAAATAGAAACGTTCCTCCTTATGAGAAGCTCACAAAAATTGTAGAACTCCTTCACCATTTCCCCATTTTATATGAATGTAGAGACTCTTTTGAGTGTATCTACTTTTAGACTGCATACCAATCGTGATAATAACAACATTGATCATTGAGCACTTAGAAATGGAAGAATACTATGATTTGAGAACGAATAAGGCATGAATAAGGGATTAAATGAGAAGCTCGTTTGAAAAGATAAATTGAATTTAAAGGTATCAATCAAAATTGCAAAGTTATGTCATTTTAATTTTTCAATTCACATCTTTATACACCTTTCCCTTACCAAAGTAGTAAGAAAATATAGGATTAGAAGCTATTTAGAAGGATGCAGGATGTTACAGGGCATGCGGGAAATACTAACGGTGAAATTAGATATCTGTGAAGTTGCGTGCAAGACGATACAGGTACTTCTTTTCTTACTATTTTCAATAGTGGGATCATACGAATCCACAAATTGTCCCTCGACGAACTGTATGCTAAGCGATGATTTTCCTGTAAAAATAAAAACAACAAATTAGGAACATATGTAGCTCAAGCTAATTAATAATCAAATCAAAATTGATTCATAAACCTATGAGATTAAATAATTGATGACACACCTACTGATCTGTAACCCATAATGGCTATTTTTCTCTGTTTTGGTGGCATTTTGCACCAGTTTTGGAACTCAAGGCAATTAAAGAAGTCCCTAGACACTGGATCATACTCCCATTAAAAGGCAGGAATCAAGACGAACATTTCATAATATTCGTAATTGCATAGTGCAGGATACCAAATGTTGAGTGAACTGGAAACATTTAATTTAATGATATTATTAATTAAAAAACACAATAATAATTATACTTTCAAAATGCTATTATTATTTTCCTTTTTTTAGCTCTTATTAAACTGAAAAAAATACTGAAACTGTAGGTATTGTGTTCTGTTAGTTTTATTTTTTATAGTTTATTTTATCTTATATGACTTGAAATAAGAAATATAATCCTAGATTTTCATCAGCATGTATATATGACGGGAAAATCGAAAATATAAAGCTCTGCTTTCATGAATCTAGAAAAATAGTCCTAAAAATGAAGTATTTCAAAGTATACGTATATATTAAATGATAAATAGGTATGAAAAAACCATTTATATGTTCAAAATTCAAAAGGTTAATTCTAAGATGTTTTATAATATACTCTGAATATACATTTTTACGCCAGATAACGTAAAATGAAGGTTACTTTGGCTTCTACGTCTTTAAAATTGCAAGCGTAGATGTTACGATAGAATAAATTGATGTCATAAAAATGGATGAAATGTTATAAATATCTGTTTCGGATAATTACTTACTTAATCAGTAAGCTCAGTCAGATCCTTGCACTTATTTGGGTAAAATGATGATGACCAGTGATAACCGATGCGCACTGCAAACCAGTCCAAACCATGCTCCAAACTGTTCTAAACTAAAGAAATATTGGCCACGACCGCACGACTTAGCTCACTCACTCCAATTGACATTGAAAATTATTGGTTGCCTCAATACTTTCTACTTAAAGAAAAGGAAAATTTCAAAAAAACTTCTTTTGAGAGCAAACAAAAAAATGCAGTTGTACAGTACCTTCCAAAGGTAAACTTTACACCTTAGCGTGTATACAATGCTTTCTGATGCAATGAAAATAGTGAAAATACATTCAGCCACAGTTTAGTTTCAGCAGTCAGCTTCAGAGTTCATGAATCTTTGGTTCATGGGAGTTGGCAGTGTTGGCACTTGGGAGTTTGGGACTCCGATGCATAAATTCGATCGGATCTCTCTTTCTACCATGTGAGTTAGAGAACGAGGTGCAATCGCTTCTAATCGTCTTTCGTCTCGGCATTCTTTCTATTATTTCGAACTTGTCTTCTGTAAACTATCGATTCCTCTCTGTCTACCTCATATGAGTGACAGAGATGCTGGAATGAAAGTCGATTCGAATCGACCGCACCTCGTTCTCTAACTCACATGGTAAAAAGAGAGATCCGATCGAATTTATGCATCGGAGTCCCGATGCATAGGCATCGGCAGGCCAGGCATCGGAGACCTACCTATGCATCGCAGAAAAAACACTTTGCGAAAGTTTTCGGTCCTTCTTTCCTCCGCTCATAAAACAAATCATTCCATGGGATTATATTGTGATGCTGGGTATTTTTTCCCATCCCAGACATAATTATTATTTAAAAAACGAACGTATCCAACGTAATTTGTAATAATTATTACATGTATTTCAAAAGTGAGGTTATGTACATGTTAACAGATTTTACAAGTCGGCCATCTTGAAAACGCAACTTACTGGGGTTTCTACGTACATTACGTAAAAAACGTATAAGACGTAGAAAATGCTCGAGTTACGCGTAACCTCATCTCTGGCGTAACTGACCAACACTGTATTACGCCTCAGTTCAGTTCAGTTCAGTGGTTCAGTTCCATTCAGTTCACGACAGTTCACGATTGTGCTATCTTACCACTGATATATATCTGTATATATCAGTGGGCCTTACCCTTAGCAGCAATAGCTGAGAGCCACTGAGAGCTGACTATACAGCTGTATAGTGTACACAGCTATCAGCTGACAGGCTGAGCTGACTGCTCAGCTGAAAAGTATAGCAGGTATAGCATTTGCATTTGCAACTTTGCATTCAAGATTTCAAGCAAGTGATCGTTCACTTTTACGCTTTCACACCTTGTTTTTTAAGAAAAATGTCAACGCCACACGCAGAAAAAGATTTAGATTTAAGCAATGCAGGTCGTGGTGTATGGCTGGTAAAAGTGCCAAAATATATTGCAAATAAGTGGGAAAAAGCACCCGGAAATATAGAAGTCGGCAAACTGAAGATATTAAAGTAAGTTTAATTTGTAAACTTTATTTCTAAATTCGAACTTCACTGTGGAAATGAAAAAACAATTATTTAAATTTTGGCCTAAAATTGTTTTAGAAATCAAGGACAGAAAGCCGAAGTATCTTTAAAATTGTCGGAAGCAGTTTTAGCGTTAAAGGAAAAAGGAGAAGGAGATATTCCAAAGGAACATAAACTTGACGTATCAACTGTAACCAGGCAAACGCTTGGTGTTTTCTCACATATTACACGTTAGTAATATAAATCTATTTTATCTTCTATAGATCTAATGGATACTAAATCTATGTACTTGTGCATGAATAGGGAGAAAAAAATATAATCCCAAAAGATTTTTTCTATATAGAAGTGTAGGGCAGTTATTTCGACTTCTGACATTTCTCCTTCCTTTACAACTACAAATAAAATCGTTACAGCATCTGTGTTTTAAAATGTATGCGATCATCTGTTACTATTTTGTTTTAGCTACAAATGGTACTGACGAAATTGTCCCAGAAATTGAAAAGTTATTTATGGAAGGAAGGATTGTGCAAAAGCTAGAATGCCGTCCATATGGTATAATTTAAATATTTTTACTGTAATATTGTTGAGAAAATAATATTTTTCTCGAACATTAATAAGAAAATTTTGTTTTAGCCGATAAAACCTACATGAAGCTTAAACGGGAAAGTATAAAAAAAGCTTCTGTTCCTTTAAGACAAGTTCAACAATTAGACAGAGTAGTTCAAAATTTCAAACCTGTCTCCGATCATAAACACAATGTAAGTGTTTACAGAAATAAGGTTGAAATATTAATGTACTGATAAATACATTTATTAATAAAAATTCTTATATCTCAGATTGAATATGCTGAGAAGAAAAAGGCTGAAGGAAAGAAGATGCGTGATGATAAAGAAGCCGTTCAAGACATGCTTTTCGCTGCCTTTGAGAAGCATCAGTATTATAACATTAGGGATCTTGTGAAAATTACTCGGCAACCAATAGTAAGTTTTTTTATCAAGATATAAAGATATGATAATAAATTTAATATTTCGAAAGAAAGAAAAACTACCAGTTTTGACAAAATATTAACAAATTAATATTTTTTAGGTGTACCTAAAAGAGATATTGAATGAAGTCTGTAATTATAATTTGAAAAACCCGCATAGAAATATGTGGGAATTGAAACCAGAATATAGGCATTATAAGGAGGAGGAGAAACCAGCGGAAACAAAATATGATTCTGAAGATTAGTCTATTTCCAATCTCAAAGTTAAGATATTTTTTTTTATGTACATACCTATAAATAAAATAGCTACAAACGATTCAGAAGAAAATACAAGACGACATTTATTTTTATAAATAAATCTTTATTTCCTTCCATCGAACGTACATATATTTAATATAAAACAATAATTTTTTTAACTTAAGCCAATTTTTTAAATGTTACTTTAGGAGGTTTCCCACTTAATAAAACATGTATCATTAGGTTCTACAATAAAGACTGCTCAGGCTACTGTTTTGACAAAAAAAACCATATAAACACTATGTTTTCTAATTGATTGGCCCTCAAACATTAAGATAAGCTCGATCTTTTTGAGGTCGATTATATGGTAAACAACGGAAGACTCCATGAAATGGAAAACTTTTAGATATAATTTTTATGAAGACTTTTTCACAAGTTGGCAAAGGCTTGGAACATCAGCATAGGATGACAACCGCAAAGAACTTTCATATTAATACGTTCTTTTGCTGGAATAAAGAGGACCGATCCGCGGTTGAGAACATATGGCGACGAAGAAATAATTTCTGCTTTTCCATTCACTATTATCAAAATACTTCCTACTGATCTTGGAATTAGAGTGTAGGTTGCTCTACCAGGTGGTATCTATAATATTAAAATATTTTTTTTTATATTCCAATACTTTAGCTTTATAACTTTTTAACGAGAAAATTAGGATGATTGGATCACATTAATATTCAAGAAAATCATTTTTACTTCCACAAAGAAATTTCGATTTAGGAAAACATTACCGTAATCCTAGTCACTGCAAAATCAGGTACTGGAGGACGGAAAATTTCTGTACATTCATCCTCTCGAGATGGTTGGAAACGCTTCGCCGAGCCAGGCTCACATTTATAATTCAACATTTCTATTAAGGTTGTTGTATCTTTTAATTTTGGCGTTAGACCTGCTCTTATGACATTATCGGAACACGCCATGCATTCAATGCAATCTAGGAAATGTAATTTTTTAATATTAGAGAATAAAAACAAAGTTAACAAAAACATTTAATTTTATAAAATCTACTTAGTATCGATTCAAGAAATTTATACCGCCTGAGAGGTAAGCATGTGGTTCATTTGGTCCAAGATACATGGCTTCACCTGGTTGTAAAGTTAAATAATTAAAGAAATATATGCCAAAGCAACCAACATCCCCTGGGTAATCGGCGTACAAACGTTCCAGTAAACTGGCGTTTAATTTTTGTCTGGTAAATTGATCTGAAATTTAAATATAAGTTGTTCTTATTATTACTAATAATAATGAAACAATGAAAATTTTCTAGTTTTTCTTTATGTTCAAAGCAATTAATCTTTATAAGGTTACCTAGACTATATATTCTATCGATAAAATTTTTTAACTGCTGAGCTACGATACTTTCGTCGCAGATCATCAGAGTTTGGAAGCATTTCTTTAAACTGACATTATGAAGAGTTTCCGGAACCGTCAGGAGCTCTAGAATAATATCTTCTCCTATAATGCTACGTAATTCTGGAATGGTTTGAAGATAATTTCTTATCTCTGTTATTGGACGGAAACCGCATAGAGCTTCAAATGGCGTGAGTGCAACAGCCATCTCAGGTTTATGATTAGAATCTTTATAAATGTTAGGCTGTGACTGATGCAATTCTTCAGCTTGTTTCTAAAAAGAGCAATCCAAGATTACTTATTCCTACCAGAAATAATATTAAATGTTTAAGACATTTAAATTTTCTTTATAAGCCCATAAGCCTACGCGTAAAATCAATTTACCTTATTTGGATGTATTTGAATCGAGAGAGCTTTGCTAATAGACAATACTTTAAAAAGAAACGGCAATTGTGGCCCGAATTTTTCTAAGACCGCTTTTCCTAAAATATCTTCATTTTCTTTAATATACTCGTCTAATGGTTTATTTTCATTTTTTAAGAACGAAGGTCCATTGGGATGAGTACCCATCCAAAGTTCAGCATATGGCGTTTTTTCATCCAATATAGTATTGAGATTGGACGGCTTCATCAAGGTAGCAACGATACTATCGCAGCTGTATTTTCCCCAGGCATAGGATTGGAAGTGACATCTTAATTCCATCTTTAATTTTGCTAAAAGGTAAAACATTGGACTGCAGATATTGTAAAAGGAAAAAATGATTATTTCAGAGAACATTTCACATATTGCACTCTGGAAATAATAATAAAAAGGAAAAATTTGTTTGATATACACTTCAGCGAAAATTACTTTAAATCAAAGAACCGCTTATTAAATTAAATAATGATGTTTATTTCAAATAAATCTGTTTCCAAGAAACATAATGTAAAATAAATTGATTATTCCATTCAAATTAAATTTCCAGATATTGCTTGATTTTGCAAATTTCTTTGATTTAAAGTTTTGTAAAAAAATTGCTTTTAAACTCAGAAATTTATCTTCTTTGCGAAAGATAAGTATATATGGAAAATTCTTTGCGATAAATTGTTTCACGTAATTTACAGAAGAAACATATGTTTACTACTCAGCAGCTACTCGAGCAGAATACTAGAATATATTTATAGTAACAAAAACAAAACAATACAAATAGCAAGCATTAATAAAGGATAAGACATATAAATTTTGCATTCTCTTTGGATAAGATTAATGAAAAAAATATTTTCATACGTTTTGAAGATGAAAATCTGGAATTTATGCGAGAGATGCGAAATAAAAATTAAGTTACATGACAGGTGAACAGGTGATATTAGCATGACAAATTTTATGATCAATCGTGTGATGAAAGACGTGCATTTCTAGAATTCTCTCTTTTCACATACGTCACCGAAAAATTTTGGAATATTTTAAATTTTTGATCTTGGGTCTTGGTGTTTTTGATATATTTGAGGTATAGACTATAGAAAAGTTGGTTTTGCTTTTGGTTTGGTATCTTCCCTCGCTTCCCTAGTTCCCTCACGGTTTTGGCAGATTTTAATGGTTCCCTAGAGTTGTAAAGGTTGTAAAGTTTCGTATAGGTTTCATAAAACATTGGACAAATGAAAAGAATCAAATATTAGGGCGGGAAATTTTAAAATAATTAAAAATTGAAATAAATAAGCAAGTTAAATAATTAATTCATTAGATAAATAATAAATTAATTTATACACATGCATTAATAGTAAAATACAATTATAACAATAATAAAATTATGTTTTATTAATTTTGGTGGCGTCCCATGGATTAAGTGTTGCACGCACGAAGTAGTACTTCGCGGTTTCACGCTATATGGCCGTAACGGCCGTAAACTACGGGTGCAAATTGGCAACAAATGCATGGGACTGAACTTTATGTTTTTAATATCTTCTTAAAAAATAATTTGTCAACATTTTAGTATCTAAAAAATAGTTTTAGTTTCTGAAAAACCAGTTAATAAAAAATATTAAAATCGAAATAAAAAAATGTATATATTTTATTATTTCATTAAATACCTTTTCAGAAACAAAAACTATTTTCCAAATACTAAAATGTTAAGAATAATTATTTATGAAGATATTAAAAAAATTAAAAGTTCAGTCCCATGCATTCGATGCCAATGTTTACGCACCAGCGTACGGCCTTTTTGGATTATTACGTCACAACGTGAAATTTCAAATGCCTAATCCGGAATGCGTTGCGT
>JAUESI010000007.1:1756263-1771643 GCA_032275145.1 Synergus laeviventris | reverse complement strand
ACAGCATTTAAAAGTCGAGCAAAATTACATAGGGAAAAATATAGGGATTTTTCAGTTCGGCATAGGTAGATTTGGGGTGAAACAGTGACAGTCGTGGCGTGGGGGTAAATCCTGAGACTCATCTGGCAACACTGCTTTACAATTTCTTTCCACGTTCAGCGTGTGATCAGGTACATTTTAGTGTGTGAGTACTCTTTATTTTGTCAATTTATTTGATTAAAGTGAAGAATTTTGTTTTAAAATTAAATGAATTTCTTTTCTTATAGGTCGCAGTACGTTTAGACAACAAAAAACGACACAATGGTTGCCCAAAAGAAACAGGTAAGACTTAATTTTTAACCACGTGCTTCTATAGGTTATGTTGTAGATTAAAAAAACTCACACTATTAATTTTATGAATCTTAAATTTAAATTTCATACTTGAAAAGTACAATTTTAGAATATTTGACTATATTGATATACGCTTTTTGTTGTAGAATAATCTTATACATTTTTAAGCAATTCGATGTTTGAATTATATGTTGAAGGTTTTTGTTACAATTCTAAGTCAATTGATTGGAAACAATGATTTTTTTGCCAAAAGGCAATTTAAAAAAATAAATTTACTGAGATCTGCTGCTCTTTGTTTACAGAAAAAGGCGATGGAGAGCATCAACTCCAGACTTGCTCTCGTCATGAAGTCTGGAAAATACGTTCTAGGCTACAAGCAGACTCTTAAATCACTTCGCCAGGGAAAGGCTAAGCTCGTCATAATTGCGAATAACACACCACCCCTAAGGTGAGACTGAGATGTAGTACTCCTTTTATGTCAAGTGATAAGGATGTCTAAATTCATCATAATTCCTTAATATTTTTAATTGTTATATATATATTATACATACATTCTATCTTGTTTAATGAATTTCTAAAAGAATAACATTGTTTTCATCTCGTCTCTGAAGGCGCGAAAGCTCTAAAAATCCAATGAACTTCGAGGTTCAAATATTAAAAAATGTCTATCCTTGAAATCAAGTTTACGAAAGTTACGAGCGGTTTCATGTGATAACTTTTTTTCATGCTTAAAGTTGTTTATCGTTAATTACATAACAATAGCATTTTGTGACGTCCTTGTTACTGGTAACTTTATTTTACGCAAAGGAGTCCTACGGAGTAGTCTCTTCCTACTGCTAGTAAGTGCAGTAGGTTTTATTTTAGAAGATTCATGGAGTTTTAACTAACATTTTTCATTTTTTGTGATTGCAGGAAATCAGAGATCGAGTACTATGCTATGTTAGCAAAGACTGGAGTCCATCATTACACCGGCAATAACATTGAGTTAGGAACCGCGTGCGGAAAATACTTTAGAGTTTGTACCCTTTCCATTACCGATCCTGGTAATTCTGACATTATCAAGTCGATGCCCACAGGTGATCAGGCTTAAGTATTTTGTACAAATCTTTAAATAAAAGTATTAAAAAACATTTAATGTTTAATTAATTAGTTTTAGTGGCTTAGCTCTTTAAAAATAAAATGTAATAAAAATAGCAGGGTTTCTTTTATTTTAATTTGATTCATTAATTTCTATCGGAATTCTTTAATTTGATATTTTTAAATTCAAATGAAAAATTTAGAGCAACTAATTATAATTTTCACAATTTAGAAAAAAGATAGCATTCCTGCAGTTCTAAGTTGTTTAACAGCTTTTGAACCTAATAGCATGATTAATCTACATAAAGTAATTAAGAAACGAGTAGTCAGAAAAATGTAAATTGTATATTATTTATTTGTACTATAAAAATTTTATCTTCAACTTAAGATATATAAAATGACCAATTCAACCCTTGTAAAAATAGATAACGATTAGTAAATTGTGAATTTACTGGACTTTTTTAGATGCTGGTTTTGAAACTTGTCCAAGAATTTTTTTTCTCTGAGCAAACATATGTAAATATAAATGCGGGAAAACTGAAACAGAAAATACAAAACATATTATAGATATTTCTTCTGAAGTGTAATCAAAATACACTATTGGATTTCTGAGGAACTTCTTCAAGAATCATTGATGTTGATGAATAAATGAATAAAAATCTTACGAGGAATGTAAAGCAGCATCACGAATGTTATGAAGTAATAATAGCTGAATGTGAAATTCCAAGTATTGGGTAGTGTGTAACTCCAAGCTTCTGGTTTAGTGGTGGCATATATTTTGGCGGCATACAAGCACAAAAGTTCTCCCGTGATTCCAATGGGGTAGAGTACGATGAAAGTAGTATATCTAAGTTAAGAAAAATCATTCTTAGTTTGAGTTTGTTTTCTTCATTTTCATTTCTTCTTATGTTTTTTATATATTGGATTACACTATGTTTAATAGGTAAGTTTACAGATAAGAAAACATACCTAAGCCATACAATAAAATGTGGTACGTATCCCATAAGGTTCATAAAGTAATAACCATAACGAATTATTTCCGTGACACACCATGCCAAAAGAGCCAATGGAAGACCAGGTGAAGCTGCGGCAAAATCAGACGGTGTTGCAAGTAGAACACCACAAACTACCATAACACGACTTAAAACTTGGAAAATCGTGATTATAGGATTGGACGGAACGAGTCTTGTTACTGCATGCACAATCTAGTAGACAGTAAGTGTATTTTATTAATACTTCTTCTCGAAAAATTGATATAGTTTAATAATCGAAATGTTCAAAACTGTACGATTTCAAAGCGAAAGATTAGCAATTTAAACGAATTTAAATAAAAAGAAGTCTTCAGCAAAATAATATATTTCAACAACACAGTTTCTGACTACGCAAAATTCAATACTCAGAAATTCCTACCGTTTCAAATATGAGAATGTAATGAATTAGCACAATCTGTTTAACAAATGTAACTAATCTTTAATTTAAATAAAGTATAAAAATACTCGAAATAAAAAAAAAGAAAGAATTTAGAACATACTTCTAAAGCAGCAGCATTTTGGAAAATAATAACTGATGTTTTTACAGTTTCCCATAATGTGATTTCACGTTTTCCAGGCGCAAAATAGGATAGAAGAAGATACAAAATTAAACTCCATCTGAAAAAGAATGACTTGATTATAATAATGTTCAGAATATAAAATAAAACAACTAAAAGGTATAATAAAATATTCTTCATCGTGTAATATTTTAGAATCTGCTTTCGGCAATTATACCATTAATTTTTAATATCTCGTTGTAACGTCACTGAACTAGACCGAACTGGACACTAATCCGCTCCATATGATACAACAAAAGACAAAGTGAAAAAGTAACTTGCGGATTAGAAAAACAGCGATTAATATTTACATATTTTATCACAAAAAGACATTATTTTTTAATTGTGGTAGAATTCCAATAAAATTATACCTATTCATAATTTATCAAATTCTTATTTATACAAGTTAAAGTAATTGATGTTAACATAAATGATAAAATATACAAGCTTACCCTAATGTCTGTATAGCATTGTAAGTCCGTAAGTATAATTTTGCAAGGAAGCCAATTTCCCTGGGTTTGGAAATTTTGCTGGACATATTTTATTTCTTTTTACGTAGAAAATGTTTTAAAAGATGAAGAGTCCAACAATTACTGACATTGACCAGTGAGTTGGCATATTCAGCCTCAGGCTCTACAAACTCATTAGCATGTTTCACAACGATTTAAATTTACATCTCACAAAAGTCATACAGGAAATACTTCTTTCCCCTCTTTCGTAGAGCTGGTGCCGCTTAAATAATGTGAAGTTAACAATGGTTAACAATGTGTTTAGTTTTATTATGCAAACCATGCAAACACAAATGGTTAAATACAATTAAAGGTTAATTCACAAGACAGGATGCACATTTTTTGTGGTAAACGTCTAAGTTCACTAGGCTCCGTCTCTTCGGTCGGTAATGTCAGGTAATGTCTACAAAGATCTTAAAAAGATAGAATAAAAATTTTTTATTATATTTTAAGAAGGATTTTGTCGAAAATAAACTTAAAAAAGGTAACTTTTCCGGTAAAACGTTACTGTTGAACTCTGCTGTTGAGTAAAAACAGTATTGCATCTAATCTTTCAAATTTCTCGCCAAATTACACTCGATTGCGACTATTCAGTCACGTGGTTAAAAATTCAAAACTTCTGCACAGGTTCACACCATTCGATTAATTTGTTGATTGTTGGTGTCGTGAGTGAAATAAAGTGATATTTAACTTAATTTTAACATGAATATTCATCTCTTAACAGTCAGAAACGTAAGAGCTTTAAAGGCAATAAAACATTGTAGATATTTTCAATGGTCAGCCATTCAAAACACGAGGAACCGGAATGTTTTTGTTTACGGGTCTCACGTGTTGGAGGCAAAGAACAACGGAATACCGATTGTGGCGTTGGAATCGACAATAATAACACATGGAATGCCGTATCCTGAAAATTTTGAAACTGCTTTGCAAGTGGAAGATGCAGTTCGGAAAAATGTACGTTTTCTTATTTATTTTATTTACAAATGAGGCTTGCATAGCCGCAACCAGAAGAGGCAGATTTTTCATCGTATAGCCATGGTTATACGTCTAAGATTTTTAATCTGATGTGATTCTTTGTGCCATTTTGTTTAATAATTTAAGCTGAAAATATAAAATTTGTAGGAGGGAATATTTTTTTTACCAAATTGTAAATTTAATTGAAAAAAAACGTTCATCCATTTTTTAAGCGGTGATTGAGTAATTTAAAAACACATTGAAATTTATTATTTTAGGGTGCAATACCAGCAACGATAGCAATTTTAGGTGGAAAAGTGCACATTGGAATTAATGAAGATGAAATAGAACAATTGTCCCAAATTTCTCGTCAGAATGTAGTAAAATGTTCTCGAAGAGATTTTCCATTTGTGATATCTCAAAAATTAAATGGAAGTACTACAGTTTGCGGTACGATGTTGATGGCTAAACAGGCAGGTATTCAAATTATGGCTACTGGAGGTATTGGTGGTGTACATCGTGGTGCAGAAATTACTTTTGACGTTAGTGCAGACTTGATGGAACTTAGTCGAACTCCTATTGCAGTTGTATGTGCAGGAGTTAAAGCCATTCTTGATATTCCCAAGACTCTTGAATATTTGGTTAGTACACTGCCACTAGAAATATGTATTTTCAATATTATAAATATAACAAGTACTTAATTTTACTTACAAAAATTTGGAATGATTATAAAGTAAGATGGTTATAAAGTTTAAGAAAGAAATAACTATGTTTCAGGAAACAGAAGGTGTGCCAGTTGTAACAATTGGTGACTCCAACAATTTTCCTGCATTTTACAGCAGGGAAACTTTTGATAAAATAAGAGCTCCAATGACAGTGCCGAATTCTGAAGAGGCAGCTCGTTTAATTAGAGTGCAGAGAAAATTAAACCTTGAAACCGGTATGCTTTTAGCAGTTCCTATCCCAAAGACTCATGCACTAGATCCGGAAGAAATAGAAAAAAGTATACAGGAAGCTCTAAAGAAAGCAAAAGAAAGGAATATTTCTGGGAAAGAAATTACTCCCTTTCTTCTGCAAGAAATTGCTGAGCTTACGGCTGGCCGATCTGTTCAAGCCAGTGAGTAATTTTCAAAATTAAAAACATGATAATAATATATAATTTGATCTTTTAAAATTTACAGACATAGCTTTGATTATAAACAACGCAAAAGTTGCAGCAGAAATAGCTCGAAATCTGTCTACTGAGAATAATTCTAACGGTTTGAGACCATCTGAATTTAAGGGAAAACCTGTAAGTGAGGAAATTAATTCTAAAATACATATATAACAGAGAGAAACTTATATAACATTAAAACCTTAAAAAATTGAGGATAAAATCTTTCAGAAAAATTCAATGAATTGGAACAGATTGCCGGATTTATTTATTTTTAAAAATTATATTCTTGTAAAGCAAATGTCGAACATTATTTTGTCAACTCTTTGTACACTCTCTACCGAAATATTAGATTACAAATCCATACCAGTATTACAGATATCTAACGTTTAGGTAAACTAGCTAATTTTTTGTTAATAACTCGTTTACATTACTTTTATTATTTTTTCAAGGTGGTTATTGGTGGAGCGGTTTTCGACACGACTTTGCAGGTGAAGGAACTTCAGATAGCGGTAAGTTACACTTCATACTCATTATTAAGCTAAATAACCGAGCTATTTTTAGACTCATTAACTAAACTATGAATTACATTATTTACATACATAATTATGACGATTTATGAGTTTTATATATACATTTATATTTTTCGAGCTTTAATCACGTGAACCAATAGTTGACATAGACTAAAATATAAATTCCGAACGATCCACTAATCATTATCGTGAACTTTAAATTTGAAAAACTTCTACTATTATTTTAAACAAATTTTCTGATTCTAAATCATATGCAAGAATTTTAATTTTAATTAATTATGAAAGTATCTTAATTTTCACTGATACAAATAGTGTATGAATTCTTAAACTGAATCAGTGTCAATTGAAAAGATCGACCTTTCTATACTTGAATTTTAATAATTTTTCGACTTTCATTTTGTAAAAATTTTGTCGTGAAAGATATACAAGATGAATAATAATCACAGCTACTGAAAATCCATAATACATTACACATTTTTCATGTTCACTCGATCGAATACAAGTCACATTTATTGAATACAAAAAGCTTTAAAAGGGCAGCTACTACAGAACACACAGTGTTCACAGATGACTGTGACAATCGACAATCACAGGGCTAATAATTTCTGAAATGAGGCCTTTTTTAATGCTGATTTGAGTAGGGGAGGCCGGTGAATTTGTAGATCATCAGAATACTAATTATTACAGGGGTATATAGTAGGGCTGGACGAAAATAAATATTTCTGGAATACGAAATCGCTATATCACGGAAGAGTGGCGTATTTGGATCCTAAAAAAGTATAATTCATTTGGAATCGATCGACATGCAGCTTCGTTACTTGCGCTCGAAAAAAGGGTTTAAAAATGTTTATACTTGGAGATAAAAAAACTAGGTACTTGAAAACCACCTAGTGAGAAAATTGGACGAGGAAAAAAATCGCAAAGACCCAGGAATCGAAATTGGCAATACAGCGAATTTTAAAATTTTAAAATTGCCAATTTCAATTCCTGTGTTTTGGAGATTTTTTCCTACAACATTTTTGTCACTGGAAAATTTACAAGTATACAACAATATTCTTCTCCTATTTACAAACGTGTTAAAAATTTTTTCTAAAAACAGACGTGAGCTATGTCAAAAATTATTGAAACTCAAGAAAATAAAAAAATTCCGTCAACAAGAAATTTTTTAAACCTTTGGTTCGGGCGCGGGTAACCTTGACCATTTCCAAATTAATTGTATGTTTATAAAATTCCAACACATTACATTTCCGCGTTGTGGCAATTTCGAATTTCAGAAATATTTATTTTCGACTAATCCTAGTATGTATATAGGGTTATTATTTTTCTAATCGCTTAGTTGAGACATTAACCCCTTTTCATTAAAAACCATCTCATTAGCAAAGATAATTTCATATTAATAAAATTCAAATTGGAAAATTTGTTATTTAATGTCTCAATTCAAATAATTTATAGTTGAGACTTTGAATATTGTAATTGCAAACCTCTTCCATTTAAGTTCAAAGGGGTTAGGAAGTCACGGCTATGTGATTTAAAAAATAATACCCCTATTAGCAATTCAGAAATGTCTAATTTATTTGTACTCTTAGGTGAAAATATTTCATCATTAAAATTGTAGTAAATTGTAGTAATGATGCTATTTTCAATTAAACAAATGGCCATCAGAGGTGGCAATTCTAGAAATAAAATATTCTAGTTGAAAACTATAATTTTTCAGGACTTATGTCGAAAATTGTTTTAGACGTTTTAATAGTCTCCATTTATATAATTTCTATAAAGGGATACATATTTTTATTCATATAAAAGTGTATAAAAAAGGAATTCACCGTCTCCCATTAGTAAAATGTATTGGTTTTAAGCACGAGAAAATTATTTAGTTGGAGAATATTATGAATGAGTTTTTAGGCTACTAAAATAGCTCTAGTTTTTTTGTTAATGTTACATTGCTGTGTTCCTTTTCTTCATAAACACAAATTTCCATCTATCGCTTCACAATATAGTTTCATACGATCACAATCCCTTTTTTTCGTTGTACACAGAACAAGAATACGGATCAGATTTTTCGAACAAATAAGAATTTCAGTTTTCATTCATACTTCTCTATAGTAAAATCTAAAATACTATCAATAATCCATTAAATCACTAAATATCATACATATATTTTCCGATCTCACAATTAAGCTGTAGTTGGATATTAAGCAGGCACTATTTAAAGCTCCCTCCTTTCATATTATCCTTATATTTAACAACCTAAGGTAAAATATCGACTTTTTTTTACAAATTATTAAATACTCTGAAGCAGTTATTGTGGCGGTATTGTGTAAGTGTTGAAATATTGCGATGAATCGCTTCATGTGGAAGTAGCAACATTAATATTCCATTAAATTATTTAATGTATGTATACAAATGTCATAAATTGAGTTAATTTCTGTTTTTCATGAGCTGTGCTATAAAAAATAGTAACATACTTTTAATTTGAAATAATTGTAGAATTTTTAACGATTTAAATTTTAAATTCGCCCGTTTTAAATATTTAAATCCGAAATTATTTTTTGTATTGTTCTCAATTTTATATTGTTAATTTTTATGACTTAAATTAAAATTCTCAATTTTTGTAACGTTCTCTGTGCATTCAATTCTAATCCTTACATTAATAATGTAGTCAAGTCTTTTATTTTCAATCTTTGCAGCAGTTATAAATACATATCATGAAAAATGAGTTTGGCCTCAATGTATGACGACAACTTGCACTTTTACTAAAATTGTTCAATTTGAAAAGGAAGATAAAGAAATCTTACTATTTTTTGATTATCACAAACACATTTATTTTTCCTTGTAATTAACTAATTTTAAATATAAAATATAAAATAATTTATTAAATTAAATTATTAAAAATAATTGCTATAATAATAATAAGCAATTTAAGGGTGTTCGGCTGAAGTTTTAACTTTAAAATTCAATTTCTCCATTTTACTCAATTAATATTAGAAAAAGAAGATATTTTTTCGCTATTTAAACATACATACTAATATTTAAAAAATGAGCGCTTCTAGAGAACGAAAAAATTCCTAATTAAAATATTTTTTAAGAAAACTAAAGAAAGCGAATTTTGTGGGAAGAATTTGGACCGAACTTCCTTAATAGGCAGGATAACATTATAATTAATATTTTTCAATTAAACAATTTTGACATAATGCAATTATCGTAAGTTTACTCAAAAAAGTATTCACTGAAATGAATTAATCACACACTAGTAAATTTACTAGTTTTTATGATTGGGCGGTTCGCGTAAACTCTGCAGCCTTATGTGTTACTTACAAATAAATTATATTTCTTATTTATAATATTCTATTTACATAATGGCAAAGGCTCTTGTAAGTGCGCCTGCGAGCTGTATAAGCTTTTGATATTTTTAGTGACAGTTCGACGATTTTTTCGAGAAATGAGCATCAAACCAAAAACTAACTATAGCACATATTTTTGAAACTGATTTTTTAAATATTACTTACGCTTGATCATGTTGAGAATGAGTAAGCTTTCTAAAAAAGTAAACACATTTCACGTAATTGTATGTTTCTTTCCTCCGTAAAAAATTCTATTATTTTTTGTTCAGTTTTTCAAAAATTTCACGAAATTCTTTTACGTGCTTTGAGTTTATGCTGCGAAAGGTTTCCTACTTTATCTTACCCTGTTTTCTAAATACTTAAAAATTAGTTTATATCTTACATTCACTGGATTTTAAAGCCGTTTACGCTTCCAAAAAAGCTACTGCATAGTTTTTATATTTTTTAAAGTATGTCATTATATTTATATGCAAGTATTTTTAGGTCATTTTCATGGTGACATATATAAAACATATATGATTACTTATTAAGCAGGAGGCCAATAATTTACATCATATTGTAAATTACAATGCACGAATATTTTACTAGTAAACATTTTCGCCATCATTGAATTCGCGCAGCTAATTTCAACCTAACTAGGAAGCTTTTTATTTTTGTTTTTTACTATTATCTTAGCAATATACTGAATGGTATACAAATCAATACAGATTACTCGCGCTGATGAATTGAATGTTTTTATCCATGCTTAGAAAATTATCAAAACAGTGAACACATTTCGCTTGTCGTGTTTCAACGTAAAAAATCGGACAACATCTTTTTGCGGAAAAATCAAAATCCCGAATGTGAAAAAATACTGAAAAAATAAATCCCGAAAATTCAAATTATCGAATAAAAATAATATTACAGAAAATAGTTATTAATCAAAGTAAAAAATCACCAAAACTGCAAATTCCGAATTCCCCAAAAAAATAATTTTAACGAAAATTCGGATATTTTATATTTGTATTTGGGAATTTGCATTTTTCGGGAATTATTTTTTCGGTATTTTTTCACCTTCGGAATTTTCGTTTGTCGGCAAAAAAATGTCCCTTGAAATGAAGTGATGATTTACCAGGATTATCGAAAACTTTTCTTATTAACTTTTTTCAGAGAAACATGTTTAGTTTTTAAATAGCCGCAAGGCTGTAAATATATAGTGAGAGAAGATTTTCGCTTATCTCCCAATGAATTTTCGCTTCTAAATACCCTAATCTGACCCTAACGTGTATTAATTTCGTTGAGAAATAATCTAAAATGTGTTGATATCTAGAAATCTTTTCTAGAAATTGCAATCAAAAGTTTGCTTTAAAATATTTACTCTGTGAAAGTATTTCTTGAAACGATATACTCTGCGAGAGATCTCAGTAAGGAGATTTCAAAACGAGATTTGCTCTCAGCAATCTTTAGAATTTATTAAAATTGTACTAATTATTTTTTTTAATTTGTAAGGAAATTAAATATTATCTAAAATTACATTTTTCTTAAAACTTTCTCCAATGTTTGTTAGCTTAGTTTTTTTTTCCGTACATCGCAGATAAAATACAATTCTACACGCGAAATGAGCGGGAGTCCTTTACTAATCTTTAGTTGAAAAGTTTTAACTTTATTTGATCGAAAACTTGACATGATACTTCCTCTTAAAAATAAAAAAAATTGTTTAATAAAATAAAATAAAAATTTTTTAGTACCCAACTAATGAATGTAAATTTATAAAGAAAAGTTAACATGGCAGTATCTTATCAAAATGTTCTGCAGTGGCTATTCCCATATATTTTGGTAATATTAAATTTTATCCAATGGATCATTTGGGATCTGCAAGATATTCATTTTTCTCAAGCATTTTTACCCTCAATCTTTTGTGCAAAAGAAATTTCAAGTAAAAATAGTGAATACTTAATTTTAATTATAATTGAGATATAGGTATCGTTTACCATTGAGAATACCTTATAATCGCATTAATTAACCCTTCAATTAATTAGCTTTCCATTATTTTTGCTGTATAAAATGAAATTATAATGATTAGTTATTCAGTAATTATTCTTTATCTTCATTGAGCTAGTACTGACTTGCATATTATAGGTTTATGTCCGCAAGCATACGTCATATCAAACATATATACAGGTTTATATGATTGATTGAAATACGTCAATGTTATATATATATATATAATTTCCTTACAGAAATGAATGAATTTACTGATAGGTAAAAATAAATTTCACAACCACAACTTCTTCTATCTAAATTTAGAACTTGCTTTGAATTGTGAACTATTTCTCGACAAATAAATGATCATTATAATGTGATTATACAATATGGGTATCATTATCAATAGGCAGTTTATAAATTAAATCTTATATATAATAGATAATTAGCTAATTATGTAGAATAAAACAGAACATACAAAGCTTACGATAGACTATAAGCTTGCTCATATTTTATCTAATGCTGAATTTCTTTTTACACATTTTCACACTCAGATTAAATACGAATTAATAATGAACGTAAGAGTGCTTGACAAAAGGGAAATTGGAAAGATCCCAAAAAATTGTCATTATTTGTGTCCTATCGAAGTGATAAATTTATATTAAAAATAAATTTATAAAGGCAACTGAATAAAACAGATTTTTTATGGACATTTTAAATTTAAGTGGAGTTTTACAGTCTTAAATTTTTGTGAGTAATAGCGTCTATCTAGTAAGAAAGCGGTAGGATTGTATTTTGATGTGGTGGTCTTTGCTTTCATATTTTGAAACAATTTATGTGATAACAAAGCACGAGTATTCTGTATCAAACTAGGACAATACACTACATTTTAGAGACAAAAATAAAAAAAGTAAGAAGCACGAAGTCAATGGTGTTGTACTTTGATAAATTAATCTAAAGTAAATCTTGTGAACACTTATTTTTGAATATTGAAAGTGCCCGCATTACATTTGACTATGATTTTATGAAATAAGTTACATATAAATTGGAAAAATGTGAAACAATTGGTCAACGACGCGATTAGGAAAATTTCTGATGTTACTTCTATAAGTACACCATGCCTGTGATTCGTCTTTAAATTCAGCCTCGTTTCTTTTTATCTACATGCAGCTCTGTCACACGTAAGGCATTTCCTTTCTAAGCCTTTGGCTCATTTTTGGATTGGAAATAAAAAGTTTATTTATATATTGATAGCTCAGCGGGTCGATTATTTCTATAAAGAAAACGATTTACCGTATTTCGCCAGAGCTTCCATAGTCAGGTTCGTCTACTCTGACCTCCGGTTGTTATTCCAACCCCAGGACTTCCACCATTTGAAAGTATTAGTCTTCTGTTGAATTCTCTCATTTCGTAATTATTGTTGCCGTTACTTTTCTCCTTCGAATTACAATTGTGATTAGTGGCGGTGGGCGTCGTTTCTTCCAATATTAGAGCACAATGACTGTTCGTATCACTGTCCGCACCTCCGTCTTGCAAATTATTTGCTAATAAAGGATGCTTACTAACAGTACAATCGTCATTTTGAAGTAATAGTGATGCGTTCCCTGAAAATTAATTCAGCATTTCATTATTTTTCAGCAATCCCTTAAAAAAACGAAAAATTCATTTTTGCTTACCGGAAGGTGCCGTGACAGTCGGCAGTGTAGTACGGCGTAAAAAATTCCCGTTGTTCGTTAGGTCCGGCGGCCCTTGCGAAAAGGACTGAATGAAAGTAGTTGTCGGTGGTGGTGGTTCCCGCAACAATCTTATTTTCTGTATCATCTCTCGGATTTCATAACGTAGAATGCCGAGAAAGCAAAGTTTGGTAAAGGCGATGACACAAAATCCTAAGACAAAAAGCAGATCTGCTGTCTTTCTTAGCCAGTCCATCAAGTACTCTTCGCAACCTTTGGTGTAGGTTCGTTCGCAAACCTCACTCATGTTTGAACTCGGCTCACAGCAAGTTTGGGGCCATCGAGATCCAAAATCTTGTGGATCCGTGACACCACAGCAAGAGAAATCTCTTTGAAGGCGATCCCACTGCTCGCTAAATCGTGGCTCCTTGTTGTAATCCCCCTGAGGCAGGGACTTGATGTTATGCACTCATAGGAAGTGGTATACCACTTGTATTGTGCAAGTATACATATACAATGTCGCTTAAACTAAGCCGGGCTAACCAATTTTTACTTGAACTACTTGCACCTGACATTTTAATTTCAGTAGTTCTGTCCACTGTTGACTTAAAACGCCCTTGCAATGCTTATGATAGTTTAAAAAATCTTTTGTTAAAATATCTTAGTTTTCAATTATTTCATAAAAACTGCTTCTATAAACTGGAAGTTTCGAAGCAAGTGTGTAATTTTTAGGATATAAGAGGAATTCAACAAGATTTTTTTTTAATTTCTTTAAAATTACTTAAAATCAGTTTGCAGCTCTACTCTCGGTTCTAAAGTACAAACCGTGAATAAAAATTCAACCATTAAGTGAAGAGAGAATGTTTTTCATGATATTAGGATGTATACTTTGTACGAAACGATTCATTACATTATATATATATATTTACCTGCAGGCGTAACCTTAGAGTTGGACGAAGTTCGGCGCGCATCCTTTCAAAACGAAAGACCCAGGCGACACCGATAACCACGTCGCCAAAGAGAAGAGCCAGTAAGAGGATCCAATAGGCGTTAAGGAGTCGAGCACTAAGGCGCCTAGCTGCTATGCAGCCGAGAAGTTGAACCAGACCCAGTTGAATTGCTAGAGCTAGATAAGCATATAGGGCAGTAGGGTCAAATGCTCGTGGTACGCCTGGTACTAAATGACGTCGAGGATCTCCCGAAAAGAGAAGTGTTCGTGATACAGCCGCGGCAAAGCCAAATGCACTGCCCAGCAAGACTATATTACAGGCATATATCCAGAGGCGATAATATCGCATCGCGACACCCTGGGTCCCAAGACGGCTCAGCGACTTTGCCGCTGATACGCCACCAATGGTAACGTTGCTGCGGCTTGTCGAGATAAACTTTCCGATGTTAGCGTTATTATTTGTGTTACTGGTAATATAATTGCATCCGTAGTTTCCTGAATTGATGTTATTATTGTAGCTAGAATTGTTGTTGTTATTATTATTGTTAATGTTGCTAGTGACGTTGTTACTGTGTTCCTCGATCTCCAACAGAAAAACAAATGGCGGCTCACTGTTATTATGGTTGGTTGTCTTTTGGCTATGTGTCAATTGGGGGGTGGCAAAGCGTTGCAGCAGCATCACCGTCATACTATCAAAACTCCCTTAGCACTCTTTTCTGCGGATATAGTTTTGAACTTAGGTTCACACTGGTGTACGTTACACGAAGTGTTGAAGCAAATTCGCTTTTCTGGTTGAAGGTTTTAGTGCCATTATACACTGCAACAGAAAAAGTTGGAAATACTTTAAAAGAGTTTAGAGAATTGTAATAGTTTCTTCATGGTGCTTTTTAAACAAATTTTATTTATTGAGTCACTATCTATGACTTTTTTACGCATTCAAATAATGCCTCGAGAGTCCAATTTTTTCATGCTCTCAAGCAAATATAATACAATGTTTGATTTACTCGATCCCCCGGGTCTATATAGAAATCGCTCTTTACGTTGATTTTCTGAAGACCGCAAAACTATTGTTTTTTTGCAACCAATTACATTCCTCTCGAGGAGATAGTCATCCTCGAAATCTGGTGCACTTTGGTCCGAGCGTATTTTTGGTACCTTCTCTTTTTTGGTCAAATTTCTAGGCAATTTATTTATATATTTCATTTATTTATCACGAGTGCTTCCACGATAATTAGAAGTAAAAGATTTACGTTCTGAAGGTTTGAAAATAATGTAATAATGGCTTTGGGGTTCGGAGCTCTGACAAGGTTG
>JAUESI010000007.1:1745607-1756163 GCA_032275145.1 Synergus laeviventris | reverse complement strand
TATTTTAAATAACTTGAAATATCTTGAAATATCTTGAATACCTAGTGAACATTTTTACCTTTAAACTTCAATCTTATTTTATACCTCAGCTAGTCAGTCATCAAAATTTTTGTTACAACCTAAAATATGATGCTTCTTCCTTAAAATAGTGCGTTGTGTTGTTTTTCAAAAAGCTTTCGCCCCTTCAAAAGGCTTTAATAAATACGAAAGTAATGGCTTCGCGCTTTCTATGACTTCCGTGAGCTGTATCAAGCCTATTGATAGAGCTATTAATAATATAAGCCAATTTTACTCTCACTATTGCAATAAAAGCTTGTTCATTCGTACGTAGTGAATAGTGTTATTCAATTAGGAAAAATGCAATTTCAAAGCATGTCTGTCTTTTGTAATTTATTTCAAATACAATTTATTTGTGCTGGATAGATAGTGTTTTAAAAATCGGGTGTCAACTGACTGATCGCAAAAACCCCTAGCAAAAACAACCAAAACTAAATTGCGTCTTTTATACGCATTTATGGTAGGTGATAAATTACACGCGACGCAAGTATCGTTTGTCAGTTTCAAATCACGTAACGCCTATCAGTTTTCTTCATCTTGGGATTTGCGTTCTATGTTCAAGACAAATGAAATTCGATGAATAATTTAGATGTTAACATATTTTAGATATCAGATGAATAATTTTGTCAGTAAATGATTCTATTGGTCCTCAATAATAAAATTGTAAGAAAGTATTGAAGACAATTTGGCTTTAATTGAAATAAAAATCTTCCTACATGCAACTAATGAAAGTAGAATAATAGAACATACATTTTTAATTTTAAAAGGACTTTTAAAGTTTAAATTAAAGTTAGTTCAACCATGGTGTCTAGAATAGATAAAAGTATGTTAAATTTTCACCTATTTTCCGCTACATCTTGTCACGCATGTCATTTTAGATTAAATTTAATGCCAGAATATCAAACTGAAACGTGAGCTCTAAAATCAACGTTAAGTAAGAATTGTCAACCTCCTTTTGGTTAATCCTTAAGCTTCAACTTGAATGACACGATCCAAAGGCCAATTATGGCAGCAATGAATCTGTCGATCCAAATCATAAATCAATATTCAGAAAATTGCTTCATCATAGTGTCAAACAAAAATATTCCTTTGAATAAGTTCGAAAAAGGATGTTGATATAAATAACATTTTTTTAATCAAGCTTCTTCCCATTTTTAAATTTCACGCTCTATTACGTGCTTTTGTACGTAACAAGGAGTATCCTATAACAAAATATTAGTCATTAAAAGCAAACAGTGCATTTAATTGCTTTTAATGCAAACTAAAACATTAAAAACTGTTTATATTTCAATTTACAAATTTTGTTGAGAAATAATTGATTTTTTTATTAGCAAATAAAAATGGTTCAAAGAATAAATAAAATTAGTTTAGTTATTGTGATCGAGGATAAGAAGATCAGTATCATCGATTTCTACTTTATGTAGTTATGGGGCTCTTATCAAGGACGACTAAAACGATAACTATGATAAACTCTGTTCATGTGAATTTATCTACAGTGGAAAGAGAGTAAAAATACAATGGAAAACGCATGTGTAAACAATAAAATTAAATTATAAATAAGAGGTAACGATTATATCAAAAATATATAGATTCTCGAAATCTTGAACTCTGAAGCCACATTCTCTCTTCACCTATTGGTTAGAAGAAGAATTTCAAAATTTTTATGTAATTAAAAAATAATTCAATATCCTCTGAAATCCTGTGAAATTTCATGAAATCCTTTTAAAACTTTAGAAATAATTTTAAATCTTTTAAAATCTGCTGAAATTTTACAGAAAATATTCAAATACCTTGAAATCACTCAAAGCTTTTTGATATTTATTTTAAAAAATTTGAATTCATTACATTTAAAATTACACACTACAAGACTTTCAGTTGATAGAAACAGTTTTTATGGCAGGATTGTTTTTTAAATTAAAATCAAGTTAATGGAAGATTAAGATATTTTAACATAAGATTTTGAAAAATTATTATAATCATAAATTATTGACAAAGGTGTCTGATGTTTTTATAGTGCGCGCATGACATTCCAGTAGAGTAAAATGGGTCAATAATAATGTTAAATGAACCAAAGAAAAGTACACAATATTATTTACTGATTGAATAAATAAAAACTAGATAATTAAAGGCAATTTAAAGTTACATAGATGGAATTCAAACAATTAGATGACGATTTCCCACATAGGATTACAGAAACTTAAGTGGATGAGCGATATATGTAAACTTTGTCCTATCAGAAAGTAATAAATGAGTAAATAAATAGCTCTTAACCATGGAAGTAAATCGTGTGGGAGGTGTTATAGAATGTGATAACAGAATGGACAGGCAAAATTGTTGTAGAGATATATATATAATGTAGTACGTATGAATCTATATATATCCTCTAGATAGTTTTGGTAGATGACAGACAATTATAATATCGATCGAACCTTTCCTTGCCACATCTTCTGCACAAGCAAGTGGACTATAGTATATGGATATAGTGGTTCAATTTAAATTCGCTAAAGCTGTGAAGATTTGACTGTGTGAAGTGACCATTGACTTTATGAGGTTGAATAACACTTATGCGAATGATCCCTATGAGAACTGCGGTGATGTAAGGGTGAATATAGTTATATAGTTATATTACACGAGTGTCGTGAAACACGGAAGAAACTCAAGGGCCCATCGATCGTTCAAGCTCTGCGCGTTTTGCCCATGCAACTCTCGTCTCTTAACAACTTTCGTGTACAACACACTGAAAATAATACAATTACACGCTTCTCCTGTTTCCACAATTACACAAAGCAGTCACCTGGCATATGTTTAATTAAGCCCTCTTTCCAACTGCTGAGGACTGCAATGAGATACTTCTCATTTATCTCTAACCTTGTAACGATCGTAAAATCTCACGACTCTCTAGAGACGGAAAATGTTTAAGTAGCTGTCTAATTAACACACGTTAAAAGCTTTTTAGTTCCTCTTATATTAACTTTGGAAACCTTAAAAGTCATTCGTCCCTCTGTTTCTTTCTGTGGAAAGCTTTTACTCTGGGTTTTAGTTTGAATTCTTGCCAAGTCTAACGTGTGGCTCAAGTTAGGAAATTTACTTTAAAAATCATTACATCAATATAACTACCCGGAAAGAAAAAGAGTTTTAAGGAAAAGTTGGGGCTCTTAATAATTATAGTGTCTCAAGCATAAAATATAGACGTTAATTCATCAATTTACTTTCTATTTTTAACTTGTTCTTCATTAATGAAAAAATAAATTCGTTAAGAGCAAAAAAATACCCTTTACGTCCTATTCATTATTCCATATATAGGGTCTGCGAGGCCTAAATTAACATTTTTTCTCCTTTAAATTAAAAGAGTTTCGTACATATTTCTTGTATTATCTACACTTGTAATCACTTTAATATACTCCAATCAACGGCAACCCACCCCTGAGTTTACTCGCCGTAATTCTCTCTCACTTGTTACTAATGATTCGACGATCCACATCCAAAAGTTATCCGTAACACATCTGTTAACTAAATAATAAATGCGTATTTAATTATGACTTACCACTAACGCAAAAATAAATTGACCTATTTATTTTAGTCCGATTTAAAGAATTCCAGCAACTAGTTTCGTAATGAAATTTTTTGAATGGCTCGAATACAAATTTTACACCAAATTGAACTTTAATTTTTTATGGGTTTCTATCTGTACTGCACTGTAGTGTATACTTTCAACATATTGCCTGTACTTATATTACCTACATATTCCATATCCCATCCTATAAGCCGGAAATTGGAGTTTCCTTCATTTCTGGTGTAGATAAAAGATGTGTGAAATAGTAATTCGGAAAAATATAAATTAGGCCAAATAATAATCTCGATAATAATTCTGAGATTTAAAAAGTATGGTATATAAAATTATTATTCGGAAATATGAAAATCAGGCAAATTAAAAATTATAATAAATGAAATTTATAGATAATTTTTATTCGGTCATGCAAATTTCGATAAAATAAAAATTATGTAAATTTTCAAAACTGTTCGAGTTTTGGCGATCCAGACAAACCCTTCAAAGGCTCGCACTTCAATACTCCCAGCCTCCCAGGACACATAAGATCTCTTGGGACACATCCAAGTGTTGTTATCTGGAGCAATGAATAACAAAACGAAACAAAATAATGTGTTACGAAAAAGCAAAACAGTTTAAGGTGTGCTTAGTTTTATAACAAGTTTGTTTTTTGCTAAATGCAATTTTCTATGAGTCATATCTTAACTTGTTATAAAAATTTGTTTTCTAATGAAAGGATGATAAATGTTGAAGAAATTTGCGAATTTTGTAAAATTAGCTGTTACATAAACAGAACATAAATATCTGTCAGGCAGAATAAACGTAAAATTAGGTTTTAGCTGAAGCTTACGTTGCTTTCGTGGTGTGGGAGGGGGGCCAACATCAAAACCATGGTTGTCAATGAGGGAGAGGGAGAATGAAAAATTAACTAAATTGGAAAATTCATTAAACAAATTTATTTATTGAAGTGATACGGTGCAATTGAATACATTTTAAATGGAAAGTCTTCGAAAATGAGTGATATGAAACTTCTCTGCTCATCATGATAGTCTGTACTCCGACGAAAATTTATAATCCAAAACAAAAAAAAAACACCTTTGGTCCTTTTTTAAAAAAATCTTTTTTTGTATTTTTATAAATTGAAAATTGAAAATAAATTCTAAAAATTTAATAATATTCTTAAAACCTTATTTTAAATTATTTTTAAGACAAACAACTTAATTTGAAAAAAACATAGGAGTATTTTTTAACCCAAATGAACAAACAGCCAGGAGACGACCACGGATAAACAAAAAATGGTTTTTTATAAAACACCTTAATGTTTATAGAGTGGGTTGTGGTATGAACATATAGAAGGGAAAGGGGTGTGAGTTATTTGGTCAGAGGGGAAAATGTGGGAGAGGGCAGCGTTATGCAATCCTCTATCCGACCTTCTCGGAGGAATTTATCGTCAGTTTCCTGCGGCTCATTTCCCCATTGTCGAAGACTTAGCTTAGCTCAAGACAAGGTACGGTTCGCCACTCGTGACATTTGACAATTAGTCTCCTACTTCTTTGTCATCAAACAGAAACGCTTGGTTGGAACACGCGATGTTTTAAGTCCTTCTCACATTAAGACAAAATTTAGATCTTTTGATATCACCAGAAAACAGAAAGGAATAATTTAAAAAATTAGAAATCCCTTGAGTTAATTCATCGAAACCTCGACAGTAATGCAAACATTTGAAATAATCGATTGGCACTGCATTCTCTTGAGATCGCCTTCATATTCATGGTTTCTACTTCATAAAAAAAACAGATCAATTTTGTTGACAACTTTCTTTCGTCTTCTGATTCTCCAGTGTCAGGAACAATAGGCATAGGGTCTCCAACTTATGTTCGACATACATACTAACCTTGAACGCTGAGTTACACGCGCTGCAGCATCAACCAGGCTTGCACCTTGTCATCTTCGGTCGAAACGTCAATGATTATAGTACTTCCGATTCGAGACACATCAGACACAGCCGCGATCAGAACTGATCACCGGGGAACTTGTGGTCACGTTATGTCGATCATTTCTGCTTGAAATCCTGTCGCGGAGATCTAATCGATCTTCGCTGCTCATGTCAGCCTTTTGTACATGATTCAAAAGTGAAATATTGTTATATTACTGCTCCTACACAAGTCCTAGAATCGCTAGATTCAATAGTAATATCCATTTGAGAAGCGGTGGCATAATCGTCACATTAACAATTGAACACTGTTAGACTATACACTAGTGGGTTTTTTTGCAAGTTGACACGATTGAGAGATGATATTTTCTCTATTTAGCAATAAAATCTATCCGAAGGGGAAAGAAGGGAAGACACAATATCATGGAAGATGTGCGAATAATCGGAATGGTCAAGCGAGCTTTCTAAAGGGGTGCGTTATTATCGCCTGAGGTAGGCAACCGGACTGACATCACACGGCGCTAGCGCCTGATGTTAGGCAGCTAAACTAACGTCCATGAGCTTGCGCAGTAGAATTTCAAGGAAAGATAAGAGCAGTGGAAAAAGTCTTGTCTCGGGTTCAAAGACAAACAGTTTTATTTTATCTGGTAGACGTCGAAAATATTTAAGCTGTCATTATGGGTTAGCATTTATATGGGTCATTATTGCTATACGTTTGATTACAATGACCATATAAATAATACAAATTGAGCATTCAAAATAGATTCAAAATTAATCTAAAAAAATGAGAACAATTTCATAAATATATTTCTATAATGTTTGAAAATAAAATATACTGTAAAAGAGTTGAGATCCGCCGTCGTGTAATAAGTTTCTGGTTCAAACTCAGACTGAGATTTCTTTCGGTTTCAAAAAATCATTTTGAACAGTGACTTGAACTTTTTTTGGTAACTTTAGTACTTAGAAATAATAATTTGTTATTCTTTTCAATTTCTTCCAATATTTGCATTTAAATAGTAATATGCGAAACTCATAAATAACATTGTTAATATGTAAATAAAACGTATAAAGGTGTTTACGTATCCTACCTATGAATCAATACAAACGCGTGTGTTCTTTTCAGAAAATTCTTTATTCTATGAGATGTAATAAAAAAGGGAGTTCCATTATTTAACCCTCATGGCTAGGGTCAGGAAGAAAGCTCCTTTAGTGCTTATATCTGTATCTATAATCTCCTACTTTATATTACATACTTTTGTTATAACCAGTACGTTTCTGCCTTTTACTTTCTCTTGATTTATTTTATTTTAGACAATTAATTAGGCACAATATCCTTTTTCCGAAAAACCAAAATGTCGAATGTGTACGAATAACGAAAAAATAATTCCCAAAAATTCAAATTCTTGAATAAAAAGGATATTGTCAAAAAGATTATTAACGAAATAAAAAGAAAAAGAAATTTTTAAAAAGACTCAGCCTTATTGCATCGTATTAAATTGTACTTTATTGTTCTAGTTTAATGGAAGTACACATAAAGGACAAAGTCGAGAAGCTTGCGGTGGAGTTGGTCGAAATGTGGCTTCTGCCCTGGTGAATCTCGGTTTGGATGGTACGAAATTTATTTCAGTCATTGGAAATGATGAAGCAGGTAAAGCAGTAATCAAAAGCCTTAAAGGAGGTTCTGATACACTGGATATTTTGCCGAATAAACGTACAGCAAGGTATTTGATATTCTAATTGTGTAGTTTTAAATTTGAACCAGAGAATAAATAATAAATAAATATTAAGGTGGCTTTGAAACGAATTTCGCTTGATATTATTGCTCGAACTTTCTAGATACACTGCGATACTAAACAATACAGGCGAGTGCTGCTTCGGAGTTGGGGAAATGGAAATATTTTCAGAGATTACCTGTTCACTGATAAAGAAGCATCAATCTACGTTGGAAAAAGCGGATCTTATCGTCCTTGATGGCAACCCGCCTGTACAGACAATACGAACGATCCTGGATGTCGCAGACAAATTAGGAAAACCAGGTAAGTACGATAAATTTGTTTAAAAAATATTAATAAGAACTACTAAGAAACAAGTAGGCACAAGACAGTATTTTCGTAGTAAAAATAAGGCACGTTAAAAACGAAAGATTGAATTTTATTCGTATAAATTACAAAGCTCGTAATGCAACATTCTACATGCTTGAAATAAAAAATTTTTTTTTTTCATATCAGTAGAAAAATATATGTACAGAGTTCAGTTGATTCACATTTCCATTAACTATTGAAGCTAAATATTAATGCAAAAGCTTGTTTTCTGTAAAGGTCTGTGTTTTGTGCACGCGCCTACAATGTAGGATTATCATGAGACAAAATATATAAATGCTTACGTACTATAAGGACGGAACAGGCTGAGAAAAATACGTAAAGCATTATGAAGAAGTTTCGATTTTTCTTATACTTAAATACTTAATATAGTTCACATGAACTAAAAATAAGTGCACTTTATGTTAAACTAATAAGATAAAAGAGTCTCGTTCATAAATTATTTTTAAAATACATTGGTCATTTGACTTTTAAATGTATTCTGCGTATATAAATATTTTTATTCTTACCATGAAACGCGATATAAAAATAATGTTCCATATAATGATCAAATTACCAAGCCGAATTTGATATAAAGTCTCCTAATTAGTAAACATGATATGCAATAAAGCTCGAATAAAAATTGGACGGAATACGTGCGTTTAAGCTGCAAATTAATCTTCACACGAAAGTTTCTCATACATTCTTCAGATCTCAGATGATGAGTATACGATAAAATAGTAGCATATTTTTCAAAAAATAGGTCTATTATTTAAACATAGTTATAAAAAAAGATGTTAATTATATGTAACCGCTACGGTGTAACCCGTGCTGACTTTGGGGATTTGGTTGCATTTGCATGACTAAATTACGAGATTCCTTACGTACTTTATAACCAGAGCGAGCATCTAGATATAAAAAGAAAGCCCCCACTGCGTGGAAAAAAGAGCAAAACACTGCCAACGCATAGGACCACGATAAGTGGTTATAATTCGGATACAATAACCATTCACGCTTCCAACACGATGATCCGTATACCACTATTGCCAAAAACATCAGAACAGCTGAAATTTATTATTAATATTAATATCACTCGTTTAAACTTTTTTCTAAAACTCAGTGACTGTTGTCATTTTTTCGCTATAAAATTTTTGGCGAATATACTCTCTCAATCTGAATTAATTAAATCTTAATTAATAGTAGTTTCTTGCTAATTCAAATATTGCGAAATCCTTGAAAATCTTTTAAAATCTGTAAAATAAACTATAAAAGCTATATAATATAACCAAACTAACATAGTTATTTGAACAAAAGTTTTTAAATTTTTGTTGTTTGAAGAACAATTCAATTAGTAAGTGAAACTGCTCAATAGATTAGTAAGATGTTCTCTCTAATTCACTGTGGTGAGTTGACTAACTAGTTTATTCAGTAGAAATAGTGGAGAAACAACTAATGTAGTAGTCAAATATAAGGCTACTAATTCAATTAGTCAAATTCAGACTAATTTAGATTCAGAGAGTAGCTTTAATTTCAATGTCTTCAAAGTTGTGCAGTATTTCCAGATAAGATATTAAAAATTTTATCATTTATATTTGAAAATAAACTAAAAGCCACTTACCACAAATCATGTTGCATATGCAGGCAATTGCAGAGAGTAACCACTCGTATCGTAAAACAAATCTTAGTGGATATCGAATCATAACCATTCCAATTAATGTTTGCCCAAAGAAAGAAATGAGTATCGAAATCGTCACGCATGCTTGTACTACCATGAGCCAAGCAGGTACTAGCCATTCTCGAAGTACATAATATTCTTGTGAAAAAATATGATTGCATCCATCAAATACCTTGTCAAATTGGTAGTTGGGAAATCGGAAGCGCTCGAAACAGAATTCCCATAATCCACTGTGCTTAAAATTACTAAACGAATCGTGGTAAGATTCTATCCAGTATGGGCTGAAATCAATTAGAAAAATAAAAACGTTGCAATCTTTATGATAAGAACAGGAGGTAAATACATTGCCAAACAGTTTTTGTGTCAATCTTAATCGAAATAGTTCTTAGTAAAGTTTCACATTTTGTAACAAAGTTTCAAATTGTCTCTTTGTTTAGAAATGAGGAATCAAAATATAGCTAAAACTGCTTATTCATAGTTCAAATTCCTTTTGATTCCATGCAGTGAAACATAAATTATGAAAAGGTAGAAAATTGTAAATTACAGTTTATTATTATATTTAATTCGGAAAGAAGAAGGAAGATAATAATTTTACCTAGAAAAGGTCATAACTAGCAGAAGTCCTGCTAAGAACGTAATAATGCCTCCAAAAGCCACTGCATCTATATTAACAAAAACATTGGATAAAATACAAATTTAGGTTAACTTAACTTGAATTCACTCTTACTTAGAAATTATGAGATATTCTTCAAATTTAGGACACTTACTTGAAGCCCTGTGATACTCAATCTTTTCGACCGACATTTTTGTAGTGTAAATAATTAAATCAATTAATGAAGTCTTGCCGTTTCTATAATGAAATCTTTTAGGATTCGTTAAACACTTGTCACTTGCCACGCCTTGTGTCGAACGTCGGTGTGTGACCTGTATGTGTGATGTTGTTCCCTCTCCCTGCTACCATATAGCTCTTTATATCTTACTTGAAAGTGTATGAGTAGCTATGCCTGGCTATGCCAGGCTATGCTATGCTGAGAATTCATGTGACTCCCGAGAAACTGTTTAGTATAATGTTACTGAAGGTGGGTCCGGTGGAATTTTTTCAACTGAATTCGATTTTTTTTATTTTAAAATAATTTGAAACTTTCTTTCTTGGTTATTTTAAAAACTTTTCCTTCTACACTACGGGTCAGAATAACCGACAGGTTCACATGTTTTCAGGCTCATTTTAAGAATATATTTCTATCAAATCTGATAAGACTTATATAT